>CATIXC010000011.1:0-32520 GCA_949709985.1 Luffia ferchaultella
AGCACTATATATGTGAACTTTAAACGAAGAAGATAACACCACTGAACGATGTGATTGCCTATAACTTTTATCCATAAAAATCCAGGTACCTTATTTACCATGAAATCCGCTTAGATATTGTAATTGTTCGTATTAGTACGAAACATCAATATAAATTCATACCCACTTTTTATTTATTGGAAACTTTTTATAATAAATAAAATATTAAAATAATATTACAAGATGGACTGTGTCGTATGTAAAAGTGCAATTAATGATAAAGAATTGATTAAGTGCATGGCCTGTAATTCTTGCCTGCATTATGCATGCGGCGGTATATCTGATTCGGATTATAAAAAAATTCTCCCGATGAATAGAATGAAATGGAAATGCCCCAGTTGTAAAACGAAGAAACTAACTATGCCCACTCAGGTTGCGAGCACTACGTCAATCTTGAGTGTTGATACTGAGTCATTGATATCTTATATGGAAACTAAATTTAACACACTTCGCGAGGAATGGCGTATGGATGTTCACGAGGTCCTGACTACTGTCAAGGATGAGTTACATACGTTGACGGATAGAATGGACTCCTGGGAGCAGCGCATGACCGGCGTTGAGAAGAAGGTTGAGCACAGTATGGAGACTGATGCTACTATTAATTCACTCAAATTTGACAACAATCATCTGCGCTTGGAATTGGACAGACTCAAGATGAAATTTGATAATCTTGACCAGGCTTCCCGAGCTTGTAACCTCGAAATA
This sequence comes from Luffia ferchaultella, assembly GCA_949709985.1. Lineage (NCBI taxonomy): Eukaryota > Metazoa > Arthropoda > Insecta > Lepidoptera > Psychidae > Luffia > Luffia ferchaultella. The sequence continues at coordinate 745 of CATIXC010000011.1, forward strand.
AAAAATATTCCGGAATCGAAAGGTGAAAATTTGCGTCAATTGGTCACAGATATAGGCAAGTTGGTCGCCGTGGACATACCGAGTGATGCCATCTGTGTCGCCCATAGAGTGTCGCGTACCGCAAAAGATGACCATCCGAGGAATATAGTGGTTCAGTTGTCCAATAAGCAGCTCCGTGACGATATGATCGCGGCAGCGCGCGTCCGCCGGTCTCTCAATACGGCCCAGCTATTCCCTGCTTCGGCTGCCTCTTCAGTCAGGCCACTCGTTTATATATTAATGAGCACCTGAATGTTCAAAATAAAATATTATTGGGAAAAACTAGAGAAAAAGCTCGAGAAAAAGGTTACAAATACTCATGGGTTAAAAACGCGTCTATCTTGGTTCGCAAGAACGAGGGTACCCGTGTACTGCGCATACGTGGAGAGGAGGATCTCCTTAAAATGTGACTGACGGGGGAGAGTCATTCTGTTTCTGTTATTAACTGTATATATATTTTTATTGCTATTTATTAATTACGAGGCGTGGAGCTCGAGAGGTGTGCGGGGTTGGTTCGTATACTGTGCATTACTTGATTTGGTCATTTTTTATCATAATAAAGATTTATGTGCGGTGTGCAGTGTGCGACGGCGCACCGCGGCACATAGTGCTTTGCATGTCGTGCAGCTGTGTTCTAAAATAATATTGTTGGGCGTAGATGTACCGGTAAAATATATTACTCGTATTTACAGGCATAGCTGTGATACTGTAGCAAATTTTGTATTTATTAATTATTATTGTTCTTGTTTTAAGTTTAGCTTATCAGCATTGGTGTGTCATCGTGTGCTGTTGCGTATGGTCTGTTGTTATATTTTTTGTAACTATCTTACATGTATTATTGTTGATTGATGAGCAATAAACATGTATGGTCTTATCTTAATTATAATGGTAACACTGATATACTAAAAGTGCTGCGTCACGATAAGTTGTCTGTGGTGTCTACTCGATGGCTAAGTAGTGTGCTAAGTGTGCTTTTTATTTGTACTTTAATATAAACAGTGAACAAAGGCTGCTCCAGTATTTTATTATCATATTACCAAATCATAGGTTATGGGCCCAGTGGCTTAAGTTTTAGAATAACCTAGTCATTGGAATTTTGGTAACAACTATAAACTCGTGAACAGGCAGGAAACGTGGGTGACGCGTTTGGGTGAACGGCGGACGCCATTACGTGCGGCATTCTTTTATTCTTTTGGAGGTGCCAAATACTGTGATCGAGATAACAGGCAGGAATGGAGCAGCATCAGTTAAATATGATGACAGTCGGAGTGATAAGACTGGAAGGGTCAAGTAACTGGAACCTGTGGAAATTTCAAGTATCTGTATTACTGAAAAGTTTTGGGTTATTTGGTGTCGTCGATGGAACGTTGCCTAAGACAAAGGCTGACGACAAGGATCAACATGAGTGGCAAAAGAAAGATAACAAGGCACAAAGCATCATTGTCACTAGGGTTTCGGAGAATGCTATGTTGCATATCATTACGTGTACTTCAGCTAGTGAAATGTGGACTAAATTGTTGAGTATATACGAACAAAAGTCGGATACCAGTTTGCATATGGTGCAACAACAGTTTTTTCAGTTAAAATATGAGTCAGGTATGAGCGTTGCAACATTTATATCAAAAGTGCAAGAGCTTCAAAATAGGATTAAACAGCTGGGAGAGGATATCTCAGAAAAGATGGTGATAACAAAGATTTTGATGTCTTTGCCGGACAGTTATAAATACTTCATAGCAGCTTGGGAATCAGCTCCGGATGAAAAACAAAATATTAATAACTTAGCTGCAAGGCTAATTGCAGAAGAAGAAAGGTTGAAGTCAAATGAGGACAGTACAAATAGTGTAGCTTTAGTTACAAAGGGCGGCTCAAGTTCAAAGACAGTCTTAAAATGTTTTGGTTGTGGACTCACAGGACATGTTAAGTCTCAGTGCAAAAACATGAGTAATAACCGGGAAGTGAAACGTTGCTACTATTGTGACAAACCGGGACATTTTAAAAAGCAGTGCTATTTTCGTAAAAAAGAAAAAAACGGTAAAATTAAAATAAATGAAAATGCATTCAGTGCTGCTATGTGTACTGTAACGCCATCTGTCGACAATCGATGGTTAGTAGATAGTGGAGCCAGTGAACATATCGTCGGTGATAGTGCAAGACCGCGTACGAGCAGTTTGTAAATACCGCGTATCTACAAAAGTCGCAAAATTGACATATCGCGCCAACGGATTCTTGACGCTGATTCGCTTAAATTAGATGTAACGCCATTTAAAATAGCCAATAGAGAACCTCGTTTTTTGTATCGAAACAAAACCGCGTATCAGTTACAGACCTCATGTTGGCAGTAAATCCGCGTATTTACATTAATAAAGAACAAATCTTTACACGATTAGTGCATGCTTTCAAAAAATAATATTTTTTTCGTGAATAACTATCATGTAAGTATGTTCATTTCGCATATATCGTTTCTTTACTGTTATATCTTTGCCTGAGTGATAGCGTTGCGTTATTTTTTAAATAATTAATGATTCTAGACCATAATAATTATTGTAAAAAGCAGTTACGCAGTTTTGATGTCACAAAGTTTTCGTTTTGTTATAATGTACGCGGTACTGCAATAAACTAAGCTTTACCTACTATTATGTCACGTTAAGATTAGAAATATGTCACGTTAAGAATAGAATGTAGAAAGTCTCAGGGGTTGTGACATAAAAAAAAAGAGATAAGTAAAAATGAGACGAAATTTAGGTCAGTCATTTACTACAGTAATTTAACGCACATTTAACGTACATTTAGATACAGACAGACAGAAAATACAGACACTAATTTAAATATTAATTACGACCATGATACGACCTCTTAAGACGTAGATTTAGCTTCGTCCGAGTTGAATTTCCTCTCTCTTCTCAATTTTCAAGCTCTTCATATATTATACATGATCTAGCTGCTAGATTTCGCTGCGAGGCGTCTTTATTACTCCTTGTCTGAAGATACCATCTCGCTCCCCCGCTTTCCTCAAAGTAACACAATATCCAGGTCTTTCCATAGAACTTACGTAGTATTTCCTGGTGTAAAGCTTGCTTCAGACTTCAGACATAAAATTTTTGTGTAGTTTATGTACTTCTTCTAGATAATCGATTTAGTTTTCTTCGTCCCCAGATTCCCCAGAACATTCATGTTCTTCAGTTCCACTCTCGTCTACTCCACCCATGTACAGAGGCCAGTTGTTTTTAGATGCCAACTCCAAATTCATTTTACTCATTAAATATATACTTATTTAAATGTTCTCAAAAAAATGTTTTAAATAAATCAAAACATATAAAATTCACCAGTTCCGACAAACCTCATCCCAAAATTTTCAATCCTTTTTCATTTCCACGACAGCTGTCTAAATCTCTCCAATTTTTTTCACATTCCATATTTAAAATTCCAGACAATAATAGGCTACTCCATAGAGGTCGAACAGCCCGTACATATACAGTAAACAAAGTAGAACAAAAACAGGAACACATACAGGAATAGTGTGACATTATTCCCACGGTATTTCGAAAATATTAAGTGTTTACTTCATTATTTTTTGATGCATACATAGAAGTATCCAGTACCTACCCGTGCAGTACCTACATAAATAATACTGGAAAACGGTGAGAGTGTTCAGTCTTCTTTAGAAAATGCAAATATTAGCTATGAGGCTTTAACTCTGCAAGACCTATGTAAAAGACAAAAAAATATTGCTGCATAAAAAAATCAAATATTAAATAAAAATTCTAATCAGAATAAAGTTATATGGCCAACAGCCGCGTTTGTTAGAGGAATTAGAGCAAGAACGTCAATTCGAAAATTTAACATCTCAGTCTGCTATACAGTCTACGATTTCATACCAACCATACCATCAGATGAAGATATTAATGATAAATTGGAGTATAATAATAATAACCTAGACGTAGACGAGTTCTCGCATGGCCACGTACCGGAAAGCGAAGCGTTGGACGCCCCCCGGCCAGGTGGACAGATGACCTGAAGCACCATACCGGGGGTTGTTGGATGCGAAAGGCGGAGGACCGTGTGTGGTGGCAAGCCTTGGGAGAGGCCTATATCATGCAGTGGAGAGACACGGGCTGATGATGATGATGAATAATAAACTAGATTTCTCATGAGACGATTCAGTTTCTAATCCATCTTTTGTCGCCATTTCAGTAATAACAGAGGTAGTTGTCATAGCCAGACAATATCGATTGGTTTCCCGAAAGTGCTTATAACATAAATCTAAAAAAATCTAAAAAGAGAAAACGGAGAGGAGAGCCGAACAATTGGCAAAGAATAAGAAATAAGCAACAAAGGATGATGGGCAAAGAGTACATAGGACTTAAAAGGAAAGAACGAAACATGTCCAAAAGGAATTAAAACCAGCAAAAGCAATGGGTCCATTATATATCGCAAATCGATGTTTAAGTGGCAGACCTATGAATTTGAAATGGCCACGTACCGAAAAGGGAAGCGTTGGACGCCCCCCGGTCAGGTGGACAGATGACCTGAAGCACCATACCGAGGGTAGTTAAATGCGAAATGCGGAAGGCCATGTGTGGTGGTGAGCCTTGGGAGAGGCCTATATCCTGCAGTGGAGAGACACGGGCTGATGATGAATATAATGCTTTAGGCACGGATTTAGGTGTATTTTTGTAATAAAATTGAATATTTTACTAAGAATATATGTTATGAGTAAAGTTTTGTTAATGATCATAATATAATATTCAAGTACTTTGATACAATGTTTCATTGCAAATCCGCGTACCTGCTATAAATATACAAATTTTTCTGTTATTACTCATTCCAAAACCGCGTAAATGACTTTACACGGAATCTAAATGAGCTAATGGTAAATTTATGTTACTTACTTATGAAAGAAGCCATAAAGAAGTACCAAACAAGTTCAGTCGAAAAAATACATTCAAATTTTCGAGATAATCACTTTTTTCTTCCTCCTGTAAAATTGTGAAAACGCTGTTACGCGGTATTTACAAACTGCTCTTACGCGGTTTTGCACTATCACCGACGATATGACTTTTGATCGTGGCATGTTTGACAGTGACAGCTATCAGGCATTGTCAATCACGAAGCCAGTTGTCATCGGTGATGGCCGTGTATTGATTGCGATTGGCATAGGACGATTGACTGTCAGTGCATTTAATGGTCAGTGTTTTATCAATACTACGGTAAATAATGTTTTATATGTTCCGGACCTAAAAATGAACTTATTTTCGGTAACAAGTGCAGTTAATAAAGGGTTTAAAATACGAATAGATAATGACAGATGTGAGTTTATAAAACAAAATAATGTTTGTGCAACAGCGAAACGGGAGGGCAAGTTATATGTTATGAATTTTAAATTTAAAAAGGTTACTGCTAATGTTGCGTGTAGTCTCAGCGATTGGCATGAAAAGTTAGTTCATCAAAATATGGAAAAAGTTAAAAATATTTTGAGCTCAAACAACATTAAGTATGATAATAACAAAAATACTTGTTCGGCGTGTTTGATGGGTAAACAACATAGATTAATGTTCCCAAGAAGTGAAACATGTACATCTCAAGTATGTGAATTGGTTCATGCCGACGTTTGTGGACCAATGGAACAGGAATCTTTAGGTGGTTCCAGGTATTTCTTGTTGTTAAAAGACGATTACTCAAACCATCGCACAGTGTATTTTATGAAAAATAAGTCAGAAACCTTTGAAAAGTTAAGGACCTACTTGAAATATGCTGAAACTACTACTGGAAATGTGGTACGTACACTACGCACTGATAATGGTTCAGAGTTTATAAATAAACAAGTAAAATCATTGCTTGATGATAAAGGGGTTACCCATGAAACTACGGTTCCTTATACTCCTGAACAAAATGGGAGGGCTGAGAGGGACTTAAGAACAGTTGTGGAAGCTTCAAGAAGTATGTTGCATGCAAAATCTTTAAGTAAAGTTATGTGGGCCGAGGCAGTAAATACCTCTGTATATGTACTGAACAGGACAGGAAATGCTCGGTTTGAGAGAAAAACACCACATGAATTATGGACAGGAAAAAGTTTTGACATACAAACACTACAAATATTTGGAAGTGAAGTTTATACACACGTACCAAAGGAAAAGAGAAAGAAATGGGACCCTAAAGGAGAAAAAGGTATATTCGTAGGTTACAGTGAAACTACTAAAGGATATAGAGTTTATTACCCACATAAAAATAAAATTGAGGTGAAGCGAGATATAGTTTTCACAAAAAGTACAGAGAACAAGAGAAGTCAATTATCAGAGGGAGATCTTGAAAACCAGTACATAGAAGTTAAAAATCAGGATGGAGAAGAAAATGAGACTAGTCAGTTAGACGAAGAAACTGGAAATCAGGGTGGAGAAGAAAATGAGACTGGTCAGTTGTTAGAGGGAGAAGTCACAAACCAGGACAGAGAAGGAAATGAGAGAGATCAATTGTCAGAAGGGGAAGTTGAAAACCTGAGCGAAGACGAGAAAGCGAGTAATCAGTCAACAAAGGAAAAGACTGGAGGTCAGGAAAGAGAGGAGAATGAAGGTAATAAATTGTCAGACAGGAATGACAAAAATGATCAAACAATGAGGAAACGACAAGTTAATAGACCAAAATGGTGGGACGATTATGAAGTGAGTCTAACATGCAATGAACAGGAACCAATAAACTATGAAGAAGCCATGAGCAGATCGGATGCAAATCAATGGTCTAAAGCAATTGAAAATGAACTGAAGTCACTGGAAGAAAATAACAGCTGGACACTAGTTAATGAGTTGCCAGTAGGTAAAAACGCTATAAATAGCAAATGGGTGTTCAAACTGAAGGAGAGTGACAATGGCAGGATAAAATATAAAGCCAGGTTAGTAGCTCGAGGTTTTGAACAAAAGGACAAATTTGATATTAATGATCTATATGCTCCTGTAGCTAAGTTATCTACTTTTAGGGTATTCATTACTGTTGCGAATAAACTAAAATTACAAGTTCATCAAATGGATATCTGTAGTGCTTTTTTAAATAGTGAAATCGTTGGCGATGTTTATATGAAACTGCCAGAAAGTTGTAATAATGCACTATGTAAATTAAATAAGTGTATTTATGGCTTAAAAATGGCACCAAAGTCTTGGAATAGTAAGTTTGATACACTTATGTCAAGTCAAAGTTTTGTAAGATCTAAAAATGATACTTGTCTATATACTAAGTGTAATGGTCCAGACAAAATATTCTTATTAGTTTATGTTGATGACATTTTGTATTTTTCTAATAATGAGCAGGAAGTAAATAAGTTAAGAAGTATACTATGTAACAGCTTCAAAGTTAAAGATATGGGAAATGTGTCTAAATATCTCGGTATTAGTGTGAGACAAGATTGTCAAAAAGGTATCACGATAATAAATCAAAAGGAATATATTTGTAATCTGTTGACGTTGTATGGGATGTCTGATTGCAAACCTGCTACTATGCCTATTGAAAAAAACTTTAACTTTGATGTGCTAAAACGTGAAGTTTCAGAAAGTGAGGAAATTGAAAATAAATGTAGAATATTGATAGGCTCATTAATGTATATCGTGTTAGGTTCTAGACCTGACTTGTGTGCTCCAATTAGTATTTTAAGTAGATTTCAGTCTTGTGCTAGTACTTTGCTATATAAATTGTTAAAACATGTGTTACGTTATTTAAAAGGAACAGCTGATTTAAGTTTGGTTTACAGATCTGAAAACAATAATGATAGTCTTCAGTGTTATGTAGATTCAGATTGGGGAGGATGTGTATTGGAAAGAAAATCTACGACAGGATTTTGTATGAAAGTATTTGGTTGTACAGTTCTTTGGAGTTCTAAGAAACAACAATCTGTAAGTTTGTCTACTGCAGAAGCAGAATATATTGCCTTAACTGTAGCTGTAAGTGAATGCTTGTGGTTGAGAAAATTAATGCTTGATTTCTGTTTTGATCCAATGGTTGTAAATATTTATGAAGATAACCAATCAGCTATTAAAATTGCAAATAATCCAGGTAATATAAGACGTGTAAAGCATTTAGAAATTAAGTACTATTTTGTCAAGGAAAAGATAGAAGCAAAAATTATCAAAATTGAGTATATAAGAACTGATGAACAGTTGGCCGATTTGTTTACAAAACCTCTAGGAAATGTTTTGTTTCAGAAATTTAGAGATAAGGTTTTTGAGAGTGCTTAATTTTGTTATTGTTTATTAATATATGTTTATTGAGAGGGAGTGTTGATTGATGAGCAATAAACATGTATGGTCTTATCTTAATTATAATGGTAACACTGATATACTAAAAGTGCTGCGTCACGATAAGTTGTCTGTGGTGTCTACTCGATGGCTAAGTAGTGTGCTAAGTGTGCTTTTTATTTGTACTTTAATATAAACAGTGAACAAAGGCTGCTCCAGTATTTTATTATCATATTACCAAATCATAATTATAAGAGTGACTACTTTCTTATTCTGTTTGTTAGTATCTATCAAATCGCTAAATATATTTATTAACTTGAATTTCAATGGATTTTGTGGAGTCGCTATGATTCGGCACTTACGAGTAGTTCGATGCTTTTATTTGAACTTCATTGCATTGGTTTTGTATTTTACTTATAAAAAAATAGTGTTGTCTCATTCTGAATCCCGGGAAGCGCGTTCTTGGTATCCAAATGTGACCTATTTTTATTTGGCTATCGATTTCAATTTTAATTTTAGTTTTAAGAATGATCGGAGGTAAGAGTAATAATAAGTTATTAAAGTTTGGAGTACTGAATGCGCGTTCTCTCAATACGGGGAGGGACGAGTTATTAGAAACTATAAATTAATTTCAACCTGATATTGTGTGTTTGACCGAGACCTGGCTGAGCTCGAATACGAACGTTTGTGATTATGCTGTCCCGGGCTATCGTCTAATTCACGTACCACGTGATGGGCGGGGCGGTGGTGTGGGGGCATATATTCGTTCTAACCTACGGATGCACAAACTGAATAGTGGTCCGGGGAACATAGAACAACTATGGTTTGAGATCAAACTCAATTCGATGAATGTCGTATTTGGATGTATATATAGACCCCCGGATGTGAATCTCATTCCTTTTTTGGATCACTTGAGTGACTCGCTGTCAATATTCAATCAGGTTTCTGAGGAAACTTTTATCGTGGGTGATCTGAATGTAAATCTTTTAAACCTAAACAGCCGGGAGCACTTGATATTCGACTCGTTTCTGAAAGAACACGGTTTAGTTCAAATCGTTAACGGGGCGACGCGTATTACTGAGAGCAATCGTTCGCTGTTGAACGTAATATGTTGCAGATCTGAAGTTAAATTCAAAAAGTTAATCATCAAACATAATGACGATCTTAGCGACCATGCTTTCATTTTCGCTGAATGTGCTATTAATATTCCTGGCAACTATCACAGGACAATAAAGTATAGGCCATTCAAGCAATTGGGTCCCGATACTTTTAGGTTCGCTTCCTCGATCACCCCTTGGTATTTGGTGAGTCAGTTTGATGACATTGATGAAATGACTAATTGTTTTAGTCGTCTTATGTTGGGTTTGTTTGACCATTTTGTACCCGAACGTACACGCACATTTAAATCTCCTCCTACGCCATGGATTACTGATAGTATCAGGTGTATTATGAAACAACGTGATCTTGCATGTGCGCGTGCTAAGAAAACTAACAATCCTGAACATGCACAGTTCTACCGCAAGATGAGGAACCAGGTCACGCTGTTAATACATAAAGAAAAAGAAGTTTACTTGAACAATTATGTAAATAGAAACGTCCAAGATAGTCGCAAGATGTGGCGTTCCTTGAATTCATTTCTGGGGTGGTCAGACTCGGTTGCTCTTCCGGCTAACTTATGCAATGCAAACGATTTAAACAACTTCTTTGTATAATCAGTACCTCACTGTCAGAATGATGATGATGTGCTTGATGCATATAACTTGTCTAGGGCTGTTAATGACTTATTTGATTTCTCATGTTTAAGTAGAGACCAAGTGCATTCTCTAATTAACTCAATCAAGTCTAATGCGGTTGGCTGTGACAAAATTAGTATTGATATGATTAAGCTTACACTACCATATTCCTTGGACGCAATATCTGCTATTATTAACTTTTCTCTCAAAAATAGTGTATTCCCTTTTGAATGGCGATGTTCAATAGTTAAGCCTATTCCGAAGAAAAACAAAGTCGAATCATATGCTGACTTGAGACCTATCAGTATACTTCCTGCCCTTTCCAAAATCCTAGAGAAAGCAGTTCTTACCCAATTTTCTGAATATGTTCATCGTCATAACATTATACCTGTCAATCAGTCCGGCTTCCGAAAGGGGCATAGTACTACAACTGCCCTGCTGCGAGTAACTGACGATGCACTACATGCGGCTAATCAAGGAATGGGTACGATACTGGTACTCCTGGACTACAGCCGAGCTTTTGACTGTATTAGTGTACCGATCCTGTTAGCGAAATTATCATATTATGGGTTCTCCAGGGAGGTGTGCGATTGGTTTCGTAGCTATTTTTTCAATCGTGAGCAAATTGTAGAATGTTTCGACAACAAAGGTGCTCTCCGCCGCTCCACACCGCTTAGGCTGAACAGAGGTGTGATCCAGGGATCTATATTAGGGCCATTCCTGTTTTCACTGTATACTGCAAACCTTCCAGATGTACTGACTCATTGCTCTTCTCATATGTATGCGGATGACACGCAACTTTATTTACACGTATCACCTAACGAAGAATCCGTAAGGAGAGCAGTACTTGATATTAATTGTGATATGAAAGCTATTGTGGAATGGTCAAGTAAGCACGGATTATTTATTAATCCTACTAAAAGCACTTATATAGTTTTTGGTACTAAACATCAAGTACAAATAATTCGTACGTATGTGGACGATATCTTAGTCGCAGACTCACCTATCTCTGAATCTACAGAGGTGAGAAATTTGGGAGTGTTATTTGACAGTCAGTTGAGGTTCGAGTGACACATCAGGAACAAAATCTCCAAAAGTTATACAGCACTTAAATCGGTATATAAGCTTCGCCCATACTTAAATTTTAGTGTTCGGAATAAGTTGTGTGATTCATTAGTACTATCACACTTAGATTTTGGTGACGTTGTTTATGGTCCGTGTTTATTGAAAAAAACTCAAAAAACCGTACAGCGAGTGCAGAATTCCTGTATCCGCTATAGGCAGTCGGTGCCTCGGCGCACCCACATCACCCCCATTTTAAACCAGACAAAAACATTAAATATGCTCAACACTCAAGTTGGCTACAATAATGTTTGAACTGCATAAAAATGGGTGTCCTCTGTATCTGGCACAAAAAATAGAATGGGCCCAACAAGCACGAGCAAGAACGGCTGGTATCAGAAATGAGTTGACGGTGGTCCCCCTTCTTAGACTTGCCGTTTTCAGGGCTAGCTTTCGTTACGCGGCGTCGAGGTGCTGGAATGACCTGCCTCCGCCGGTAAGGGATGCTAATTCGGTATTTACATTCTAACGTTTATGCAAGATATATCTGTTAGACTCGCAAAAATCTGTGTAGAATCCTGGGCCTCGCGCCGGTTTCACCTGGGTCTCGGTCTGTCTGCGATTTGAGTGCTATAAATTTGACACTAACTTGTTTTTTTTTCTTACTATTTGTTATTTAATTATGTCTTTTCTTTCTTTTTTTTGTCATATGTATATTATCATAGCTGTATTGTATGATGTGTGATGAGTATTGAGCACGACCTCATGCTAAATTTATTTTATGGTATTATCAATTCGGGAAGGGCAAACTGAAAACCAGCGTCGGCAGCAGCATGCTGCTACCGTCATAATGCTGAGCTTGCTCTCATTACCCATATTAGTATTTAATTCTTTGATTGTTATGTAAATTTTTTATTTTGTAAGATCTGTTTTGGGTAATAAACAATTATTATTATTATTATTATAACTGTTCTATCAACACAACGTCACAGGTCCTATTAGCTTAATACTAGACGATCACAATTTATTTCAAAGGCCAAAGATTCTCTTAAGAATAAGCAAGAATCGTTACAGAAACCTTAAAATATAATGGCAAATTCCTAGAGCAAAAACAGCTTTGTAACAATTGATCACTCTACAGCCCAGACCTATTTTTTTCCATTCCATTCCACCAGCCCATTATGCCCCACTGTAGGGGCTTAGCCCTCCCCCAGGGTGAGGGGGCTAGGAGCTTAACCCACCATGCTGCTCCAGTGCGGGTTGGTGGATTTTATCGACTGCCATCTGTTGAAGGCACCTATTTACCAGACCTATTTAGTAGGTTTAGTAGGACCTATGTTTATTTCCTGTTTAGATTTAGAAGAGCGATTTAAAAAAAGGCGATTATTAACATTTTGACAACAAGCCGGAAGAATATTATTTTAATGGCTTAATGTCTCATTTTGAGAAATGTAACAAGTGTATTTCCCTGTCAGGACTACCTTGAAATATAAAATAAAAAATAATAATAATATAAAAAATAATATAATAATATAAATAAATAAATAAAATAAATAAAATAAAATAAATAATAAAAGTGTTCATCTTTTCTTCATTGTTAGGTACCTAGTATTGAATTTTCACAGCGCGGCAGTTGCGATGGCTGTTGTAATAGTTTTAGGTTTGTTGTAATTAAACACTTGTTATCATTTATGCCGAAAGCTGTTTTATTAACGATACGCACACAACACATGTTTATATCAATGCAGATTGCATCATCTCTGATTGTCAGTGCCAATCAACCACAACCGGTGCTACCACATACAATAATATAATGTTACATCTCCCTTCTTAAACTAGAAATCACATGAATACTACCTAATTAAACATAATCCTTTAAATAAGCCGGTCTTCTTTTTTCTCTGTAAGATCTTCTAACATCTACATTGTTTTGCTGGACCGGTTGCAAAGTTTTTTCAATTAAAGGTTCCACATTAGAACAGTTACTATTGTCTACCTTAGACTCTATATTATCCTCTGTCACCGGAACAGCATCCATTTCACTTTTTATAATTAAATCCTCTTTATTCTTACTGTTTATTAAATATTTCCTGTTTCTTAATAACTCACTACCAGTTTCTGTAATAATTTTGTATGTATTAGGTCTTATATCTTTTTCTAAAACTTTTGCATAGCTATAGGGAGTATGTTTATTGTCTGTTAATATTACTTTCTGGCCAATTTCCAAATCATTTAATGTTTTACTTTGCCTATCATAATATTTCTTTTGTGTAAAAGCATTGTTATATAAAGCGTTTTGTATTTGGATATCCGAACTCTTGCCACTATGCAAACAAGGTAACAACCCCTGAGTTTTTCTCCCCATTAATAATTCTGATGGTGATTTGTAATTAAATTCTTTAGAAACTGGTGTATTTCTATATTCAAGCAAAGCTAAGTACTTATCTTTTCCATCAAAATCTGCTTTTTTAAAAATATTTTTTATGGTTTGGACAAAACGTTCTGCTAACCCATTTGACTGTGGATAAACAGGGCTACTTGTTTTATGTATGAAATTCCATTCATGAGAAAAACTTACAAATTCTCTACTTGAAAAATTTGTGCCGTTATCTGTATATAGTATGTCCGGTATGCCGAACCTACTGAAAATAGATTTTAACAATTCAATAGTATGATTAGAACTTAAATCTCTCAGCTTTCCCACTTCACAATACTTGCTATAATAATCTACTACTATCAAGTAGTTGTGATCACGATAATGAAAAACATCACATCCTAATATACTCCATGGCCTATTAGGCATTTCTCGAATTGTCATCTGCTCTTTACCATTACATTTCCTGTACCTGTCACATGTACTACATGATGAAACTTTATTTTCAATCTCTTTTGACATAAGAGGCCAGAACATACAGGATCTTGCTCGTGATTTACATTTATCTATTCCTAAGTGATTATAATGTATTCTTTCTAACATGTCCTTTCGTAACGAATAGGGAACTACAATACAGTTATTCTTGAAAATTAAATTTTCACAAATATATAGATCATCCTTAACAGTATAATATGGTCGTAAGTTAACAGGTATTTTATCAACATCAGGCCAACCTAACATAATAAATTGTTTTAAAATTTGTAAGTCCTGATCCTTTTGTGTCTCATTTTTAAAAATTTCTAATTTTCTATCTGTAATTGGTAAATTACTGACTACCATGCCTACTTGTGCTTCAATTTCACACTCTAAAATATTATCATCAGTATTTAAACAATTTCTAGATAAAGTATCTGCCAATAACAAATCCTTTCCAGGTGTATATTTCACAATAATGTCATATTTTTGTAAATGTAATCTCATTCTTTGTAGTCTCAATGGAATGTCACATAATGGTTTCTTAAATATAGACTCGAGAGGTTTATGATCACTTTCCACTTCTACCGTATTTCCATACACATATTGATGAAAGCGAGAGCACCCAAAAACAATGGCAAGCATCTCCTTTTCTATTTGGGCATACATTTTCTGTGTACTTGTCATTGCCTTTGAGGCATATGCAACAGGTAAGTCATTTTGAAGGAGAACAGCTCCTAATGCATCCTGCGATGCATCCACTGACAGCCTACATGGTTTGTTTGTGTCGTAATATTGTAAAACTGGTTCAGAAATTAAAATACGTTTTAACTCATTGAATGCATCGTCTTGTTCTTTCTCCCAAACCCACTCTGTATCTTTTTTAATTAACTTTCTAAGTGGACAACAGACTTGTGACAGACTCGGAATAAATTTTGCCACATACGTGATCATACCCAGGAATCTCTGTACTTCTTTTACATTTTTTGGTTTCTGTAAGTTTAATATAGCTTCTACTTTATGAGGATCTGGTTTAATCCCAGCCTCCGAAAGAACATGACCTAAATAATTAATTTTTGTCACACCAAATTCACATTTTTGTAAATTAAATTTAATACCATTTTCATAAGCTACTTTTAAAACTTGTAATAAACGTTTGTCATGCTCATCTCTATTTTTCCCGTATATTATAATATCATCTACAAAAACTTCACATCCCTCAACTGACTCAAATACTTGTTTGTACTGCCTATGGAATATTTCAGGAGCGGATGACAATCCATATGGGAGTCTTTTGAAGAAATATCTACCGAATGGGGTAGTAAAAGTACATAACTTTGCACTTTCACTATGTAACTTTACCTGAAAAAATGCTGTTGATGCATCCAACTTACTAAAGACCGTAGATCCTGACATTTTTGATGATACTTCTTCAAAGGTAGGTAATTTAAAATGTTCCCTTTTTATACACTTGTTTAAATTACTAGGGTCTAAGCACATTCTAATTTTTCCATCTGGTTTTTTAACTATGACTATATTGCTAACAAAATCTGTGGGTTCGCACACTTTTTCTATCACATTTAATTTTTCCATTTTATCCAGTTCTTTTTTTAAAGGTTTATATAGTGAAATAGGTACACCTCTACACGGTTCAATTTTTCCTACTGCATCTTCTTTTAATTGTATTTTGTATTCTATTCCTTTCAACATACCAATCTTTTTATCATCAAATAGATCTTGATATTCATTTACTATTTTTTCATAACCTCTACAATTTTCCATACTTATTTTTCTCAAATATTTTCTCTCTAATAAGTCTAATGACCTAATAGTATTATGTCCTAACACTGGAATACAGTTACTGTCCACTACATGAAAAAACAAACTTACCCTTTTCCCGTTAACTAATTTACATAGTATTTTAATTATTCCTACACAAGGAATCTGAGAACCATCATAGTTATATAGCTTAGAATGACTCTTATCAATTTTACTTTGTAACCTTAACTTTTCAATATAGCTCAACGGTAAGACATCACAGTCAGAACCTGTGTCTAATTTAAAGTCTATAATTTTTTCATTAATTTGTAATGACTCAAACAAATAATTTGAACAGTTTTTTACACTTCCTATTGTTACTGAACCGAGTACTACGTCACAATCGCTATCATGCTCCTCACTAGTATTTAACACTTTCACTGACCGTACTTTATTTTGACACATTTTTGCAAAATGACCCATTTTCTTGCACTTCATACATTGTTTATTGTATGCTGGACATTTAAATCCATGCATAAATCCACATCTAGCACACAATGACTGCTGTGGACGCTGTGGTTCATATGAACTACCTTGTTGACTCGAACCTCGTTGACTCAAACCACCTCTTTGACTCAAACCACCTCGCTGACTTGAAACACCTCTTTGACTCGAACCACCCCGTTGATTTGAACCGTATGACGTTGATTGTTCTTGTCCTATAGTTGTTCTAATCCCTGCTACTGCCGACTCATTGTCCAATTCCTTGACTTGTTTCTCAGCCATCTCATATGTCTTGCAAATATTGATACACTTGTTCAAGTCCAAATTTGTCTCTTTCAGTAATCTCTCTCTAACTTTTTTATCTTTAATACCTCTTATTATTTGATCTCTCAACAAACTGTCACGTAGGTTTTCAAAATTGCAATCAAGACTCAGTGTTCTCAATGCTGTAACAAAATCATCTATTTTTTCCGTTTCTTTTTTCTCTCTGCTAAAAAATATGTGTCTGTTCATTGTTTCGTTTTTCAGTGGAGTAAAATAATCATCAAATCTTTTTACCACATTTTCATACTCCGTCTTCGGCGTTGTTTCATCGAATTCAAATGTATTGAAGATTTCTATTCCCTCATCTCCAATTACATGCAAAAACAGCGCAATTTTTTCTTCTTTAGTTAATCGCGACTCTGCCCCCGACGCTGTGAAATAAAGTTGAAATCTTAATTTCCATCTTTTGTAGTTTTCTGCCATGTCACCCGATGAGACCAATAATGGCGGTGGGGTTTTTAACGCCTCCATGTCTGCTAGACGACACTATTGTAACTTATTGATTGCAACTAATTTTACTTTGACTGCGCCATGTAATAGTTTTAGGTTTGTTGTAATTAAACACTTGTTATCATTTATGCCGAAAGCTGTTTTATTAACGATACGCACACAACACATGTTTATATCAATGCAGATTGCATCATCTCTGATTGTCAGTGCCAATCAACCACAACCGGTGCTACCACATACAATAATATAATGTTACAGCTGTCATTCAACAAGCTGGCTCGAATTGGTTGACCACCCCCCTTATTCACCAGATCTGGCGCTTAGATATTTTCATCTGTTCCCCAAATTGAAAGAATACTTAAGGGGAAACAGGTACGAAGACGATAACGAGATGACGGATGCCATGGAGAGCTTTTTGCAGGCCCAAGACAAAACTTTTTTTTTAAAAGGGATTAAAGCCTTGGAAAAGTACTGGATTCGGTGGGTAGAGAGACTCGGAGACTATATAGAAAACTAAATTTTTAAGTTATCAATAGTCATTATATTCTATGTTATTCTCACTACTTTTTGATTTCTCCTCGTATAGTGCGTTTTTTTCGGTATTAGCAGTGTTTTCTCGATAATTCCAAAATAAATATATTGAAATTACTAGAACAAATTTTGGTTGAACATCCTTATCAATATCCGCCAATAAGATTTTTTTACATTATTTAATGCTTTTGTTTAGAAATTCCAAGAGACACGGTAAAAGGTAATTCGGTGTTGAATATTTCAGAAAGCCTTTGTAGCTATTATGTGTGTCAATAAGTTAATTTTAGCTGTTGGTTTTCCATACAAATAAAATAAAATAAAGCGGGAGGTAAAATAAGAAATGGTTTATAGAACTTTTATTTTATATTTAGTTTTAAAAGAGCTTTCTAATGATACCCCATATTATGATATGAGTAGAAAAAATAATTTCATACTGGAGACGAGGTATGTTTATTTAAAAAAAAAATCATGAAGAAGCCACTTGATGTTTTAACATATTCGCTATGAACTAGTATTTATGGTGCCATGTAAAATTCGTACTGGAAAAGCGAATAAGATTCTGAAATCAGAGTTCAAGTATAATTTTACAGGATATCTGAAACAATGATAATAGCTTCAGGCCATCATTTTTCGCATGTTTTCGATCGTTTCGAAGTATGAAATAAATACTCCATCTTGATGATTCTCTTATCTAACTGTATGTTTTATATTATTTATTTATTTATTTATTTATAAAGGATACATATACCCACAGTGTTCGTGTACATGTTTATGTACTTATTTTACACAATATAGTATGACATTTGCCCCAAATTATGGGCATACTCTTGATACCCTACATTAAAAATTAAATAAGGTTATAGGAATATAGTCAAAATATGCCAAACATAGGTCAAAATACAAGAAATGACAAGTAAAATTTGTTTTGACTCAATTATCGAAATTATTTAAAAGCACTGTATAGTACGGGAACAACATAATATGCAAACAAAAACAATAAATGTAATGTAAATTAAAAAAAAAAAAAACCGACCATTTGCGAATCTGACTCGCACGCAAAAGGTTCCGTACCAATACAAAATAAAAAATACGTTTTTTGTATGAGGACCCTCTAATTTATAAATTTATTTTATTTTTATTAGTTGTTGTTGTATCGGCTATAGTATTACATATTTCATGAAACTTTCAAGTATAAGCAATGATTTAACAACAATCAATCACCAAAACTGTTGTATGTAAAGATTTTATGTCTTAATATTTTGTGTCCTTGTCATATCATAAACAAATACGTATTCTTTAGCAAATTTGAGGCGCTTGAACTGTGACACAGGTCTCTCCGCTCCTCGCCGGCATTACTTTACTACAATACTAGAAAAATGTATGTGTGCGTGACTCGTTGCCATCCTTTCTTCTTAGGGTGGTCGTAGCTGGGAGTACGGGGTGTATCGAATGAAAGTTCTTATTCAATTCAACGCCACCTCGCCGTCCTTTCCCTTCGCTTTCTGAATTTACTTTTCTATGTGGACTGTATCGGTGTGCCTCGTGTGCCCGTTCGCTGCTGTCGAGAGAATACCCGCGCGTGTGACGCTCGTGAAATTTATACTTTCTCCGACCACAGGCGAACGAGGGGCGAAGGACGGTGGCGACAATTTATTTTCCTACCTTCTATTACAAAAAGTCTTCCCCGGCGGGTTTCTATCTACCCTATATTTGCCGGGGTGCTATTTATCATGCCGTTATCGGGCCCTATATCTAACTATTTATATATTTACATTATATATGTATTTTTCGATTATAATTATTTACTATTCTATCATCTATCTATTTACACGGCCGCGCGTGCTGCGAAGCGGTTGTTGCGTACAGTATGTTTCATATGGCAATGCTTTTTTATAGTGCGCAAATATAAAGAAAACCAAATTAATATGATAGTGATGATTTCCGAAACAATCGAAATTTCCCCAGACGTACAGCAGCGGCAGAAAAGCTTGAAAAATTAATTTCCATATGTCATATTAAGGGTGCTAAATCAAAATGTATATACGTCAAATTTTCTTCAAAGTCGCAATTACCGAAAACACATTCTCAGATTTTTTTAGATTTGGTCAGACTAAAATAAATATATAATAATATTTATTACTAAGCAAGCAAAATTTTTAACAAGAATAGAACAAAAATTTTTACAAAATAAATAAATAGTCATAATGTAGATCGAGATGCCATAAAGCGTTTAAAAAATTACGCTCAGTACAGTTGGTTATATCCCTGGTTAGTTATGACCAATAAATAGTTTTCACCCCATTCAGGGGTGGTAAATGCATGTTGTTTTTTATACTCAATTTTTCACTTATCCAAAACCATCACAAACGTTTTTGCCTCTCCAGAGAATCTAATCCAATCTTTATTAAAAAATGACTTAATTTGATTCCACTAATGAACAAACTGAACAACAGAGGTCCAATTAGTCCAAATTAAGCAAAGCCTGACTTATGGGTACCTACAAGACAACTCATATAAATACTTAATTAAATATATATTTTTTTAGTAATACGGACATAAATAGATATTTTACACCCAGAAATGGAACAAATGGGTATGTTCATGCACCAAGTCTCCGAGCACTAGACCAATTGGTCAGTCAGTCAAATTGGTCTCAATAAATAGTTTAAAATAAAAAAGTTCACTTGGTTCTTGAAAATCAGCAGGATGTTCTACTAGAATTTACCTATTTTAATTATAAGTTTCCGTACGTATGTTTCTGAATCTGATAAAATTCGAGTGCGCACGGTAGATGAACAAAAATCACAGGATAAGACCTCTTGGTCACTTAAGGCATTAAACATAAAAAAAGTTTAAAATATGTTCTGATAACTTAATATGGAGAGTGGTAGAATGAGACACGAGTTGACTGATCGAAGCCTGTATTGTTACTGAACTTACATACTAACATGCACACATGTGTTACTTATACATATGCTTATATTAAGGATGACGCTACGCACTACAATGTATGTGTATATTTTAATTATATACTTTGGACTGCGATTATCCTTATTTTGAAAAGACCTAGGACACTTGCTTTGGGAAAGCTATATGAAGCGTTGGGAGGTATTCATTATTCCTATTCGTTAGGGCCCCTCATCTTTTCTTAGGCATGAGCCTGGGATGCATCACAGTCCGTTCCACAGCTCAAGAACGACAAGCCGACAGCGAGCTACGACCGACGATATAAACAACCCTCCTTTTCCTTGTAAAACGTATGCTTGTTAAATAATAATGTGTACGCATGATAATTGTACAAACAAGTTAAGCGTAATTTAATCGACGACGAGCGCGCAAACGAGCAAGCGCTTATCAGTGCTAGGGCGCCGCCCGCCCATGCGCGCCGGCCATCGCGCGCTACACCGTCGGGCACGCACCGGCCCGCCGTCACCGCCGTTACGCTCTGCTTGGAGAAAGAGCGCTGTCGCTGTCGGCCGCGTGGGTGAGTAGATAGCATAAGCACTATATATGTGAACTTTAAACGAAGAAGATAACACCACTGAACGATGTGATTGCCTATAACTTTTATCCATAAAAATCCAGGTACCTTATTTACCATGAAATCCGCTTAGATATTGTAATTGTTCGTATTAGTACGAAACATCAATATAAATTCATACCCACTTTTTATTTATTGGAAACTTTTTATAATAAATAAAATATTAAAATAATATTACAAGATGGACTGTGTCGTATGTAAAAGTGCAATTAATGATAAAGAATTGATTAAGTGCATGGCCTGTAATTCTTGCCTGCATTATGCATGCGGCGGTATATCTGATTCGGATTATAAAAAAATTCTCCCGATGAATAGAATGAAATGGAAATGCCCCAGTTGTAAAACGAAGAAACTAACTATGCCCACTCAGGTTGCGAGCACTACGTCAATCTTGAGTGTTGATACTGAGTCATTGATATCTTATATGGAAACTAAATTTAACACACTTCGCGAGGAATGGCGTATGGATGTTCACGAGGTCCTGACTACTGTCAAGGATGAGTTACATACGTTGACGGATAGAATGGACTCCTGGGAGCAGCGCATGACCGGCGTTGAGAAGAAGGTTGAGCACAGTATGGAGACTGATGCTACTATTAATTCACTCAAATTTGACAACAATCATCTGCGCTTGGAATTGGACAGACTCAAGATGAAATTTGATAATCTTGACCAGGCTTCCCGAGCTTGTAACCTCGAAATAAAAAATATTCCGGAATCGAAAGGTGAAAATTTGCGTCAATTGGTCACAGATATAGGCAAGTTGGTCGCCGTGGACATACCGAGTGATGCCATCTGTGTCGCCCATAGAGTGTCGCGTACCGCAAAAGATGACCATCCGAGGAATATAGTGGTTCAGTTGTCCAATAAGCAGCTCCGTGACGATATGATCGCGGCAGCGCGCGTCCGCCGGTCTCTCAATACGGCCCAGCTATTCCCTGCTTCGGCTGCCTCTTCAGTCAGGCCACTCGTTTATATATTAATGAGCACCTGAATGTTCAAAATAAAATATTATTGGGAAAAACTAGAGAAAAAGCTCGAGAAAAAGGTTACAAATACTCATGGGTTAAAAACGCGTCTATCTTGGTTCGCAAGAACGAGGGTACCCGTGTACTGCGCATACGTGGAGAGGAGGATCTCCTTAAAATGTGACTGACGGGGGAGAGTCATTCTGTTTCTGTTATTAACTGTATATATATTTTTATTGCTATTTATTAATTACGAGGCGTGGAGCTCGAGAGGTGTGCGGGGTTGGTTCGTATACTGTGCATTACTTGATTTGGTCATTTTTTATCATAATAAAGATTTATGTGCGGTGTGCAGTGTGCGACGGCGCACCGCGGCACATAGTGCTTTGCATGTCGTGCAGCTGTGTTCTAAAATAATATTGTTGGGCGTAGATGTACCGGTAAAATATATTACTCGTATTTACAGGCATAGCTGTGATACTGTAGCAAATTTTGTATTTATTAATTATTATTGTTCTTGTTTTAAGTTTAGCTTATCAGCATTGGTGTGTCATCGTGTGCTGTTGCGTATGGTCTGTTGTTATATTTTTTGTAACTATCTTACATGTATTATAAGAGTGACTACTTTCTTATTCTGTTTGTTAGTATCTATCAAATCGCTAAATATATTTATTAACTTGAATTTCAATGGATTTTGTGGAGTCGCTATGATTCGGCACTTACGAGTAGTTCGATGCTTTTATTTGAACTTCATTGCATTGGTTTTGTATTTTACTTATAAAAAAATAGTGTTGTCTCATTCTGAATCCCGGGAAGCGCGTTCTTGGTATCCAAATGTGACCTATTTTTATTTGGCTATCGATTTCAATTTTAATTTTAGTTTTAAGAATGATCGGAGGTAAGAGTAATAATAAGTTATTAAAGTTTGGAGTACTGAATGCGCGTTCTCTCAATACGGGGAGGGACGAGTTATTAGAAACTATAAATTAATTTCAACCTGATATTGTGTGTTTGACCGAGACCTGGCTGAGCTCGAATACGAACGTTTGTGATTATGCTGTCCCGGGCTATCGTCTAATTCACGTACCACGTGATGGGCGGGGCGGTGGTGTGGGGGCATATATTCGTTCTAACCTACGGATGCACAAACTGAATAGTGGTCCGGGGAACATAGAACAACTATGGTTTGAGATCAAACTCAATTCGATGAATGTCGTATTTGGATGTATATATAGACCCCCGGATGTGAATCTCATTCCTTTTTTGGATCACTTGAGTGACTCGCTGTCAATATTCAATCAGGTTTCTGAGGAAACTTTTATCGTGGGTGATCTGAATGTAAATCTTTTAAACCTAAACAGCCGGGAGCACTTGATATTCGACTCGTTTCTGAAAGAACACGGTTTAGTTCAAATCGTTAACGGGGCGACGCGTATTACTGAGAGCAATCGTTCGCTGTTGAACGTAATATGTTGCAGATCTGAAGTTAAATTCAAAAAGTTAATCATCAAACATAATGACGATCTTAGCGACCATGCTTTCATTTTCGCTGAATGTGCTATTAATATTCCTGGCAACTATCACAGGACAATAAAGTATAGGCCATTCAAGCAATTGGGTCCCGATACTTTTAGGTTCGCTTCCTCGATCACCCCTTGGTATTTGGTGAGTCAGTTTGATGACATTGATGAAATGACTAATTGTTTTAGTCGTCTTATGTTGGGTTTGTTTGACCATTTTGTACCCGAACGTACACGCACATTTAAATCTCCTCCTACGCCATGGATTACTGATAGTATCAGGTGTATTATGAAACAACGTGATCTTGCATGTGCGCGTGCTAAGAAAACTAACAATCCTGAACATGCACAGTTCTACCGCAAGATGAGGAACCAGGTCACGCTGTTAATACATAAAGAAAAAGAAGTTTACTTGAACAATTATGTAAATAGAAACGTCCAAGATAGTCGCAAGATGTGGCGTTCCTTGAATTCATTTCTGGGGTGGTCAGACTCGGTTGCTCTTCCGGCTAACTTATGCAATGCAAACGATTTAAACAACTTCTTTGTATAATCAGTACCTCACTGTCAGAATGATGATGATGTGCTTGATGCATATAACTTGTCTAGGGCTGTTAATGACTTATTTGATTTCTCATGTTTAAGTAGAGACCAAGTGCATTCTCTAATTAACTCAATCAAGTCTAATGCGGTTGGCTGTGACAAAATTAGTATTGATATGATTAAGCTTACACTACCATATTCCTTGGACGCAATATCTGCTATTATTAACTTTTCTCTCAAAAATAGTGTATTCCCTTTTGAATGGCGATGTTCAATAGTTAAGCCTATTCCGAAGAAAAACAAAGTCGAATCATATGCTGACTTGAGACCTATCAGTATACTTCCTGCCCTTTCCAAAATCCTAGAGAAAGCAGTTCTTACCCAATTTTCTGAATATGTTCATCGTCATAACATTATACCTGTCAATCAGTCCGGCTTCCGAAAGGGGCATAGTACTACAACTGCCCTGCTGCGAGTAACTGACGATGCACTACATGCGGCTAATCAAGGAATGGGTACGATACTGGTACTCCTGGACTACAGCCGAGCTTTTGACTGTATTAGTGTACCGATCCTGTTAGCGAAATTATCATATTATGGGTTCTCCAGGGAGGTGTGCGATTGGTTTCGTAGCTATTTTTTCAATCGTGAGCAAATTGTAGAATGTTTCGACAACAAAGGTGCTCTCCGCCGCTCCACACCGCTTAGGCTGAACAGAGGTGTGATCCAGGGATCTATATTAGGGCCATTCCTGTTTTCACTGTATACTGCAAACCTTCCAGATGTACTGACTCATTGCTCTTCTCATATGTATGCGGATGACACGCAACTTTATTTACACGTATCACCTAACGAAGAATCCGTAAGGAGAGCAGTACTTGATATTAATTGTGATATGAAAGCTATTGTGGAATGGTCAAGTAAGCACGGATTATTTATTAATCCTACTAAAAGCACTTATATAGTTTTTGGTACTAAACATCAAGTACAAATAATTCGTACGTATGTGGACGATATCTTAGTCGCAGACTCACCTATCTCTGAATCTACAGAGGTGAGAAATTTGGGAGTGTTATTTGACAGTCAGTTGAGGTTCGAGTGACACATCAGGAACAAAATCTCCAAAAGTTATACAGCACTTAAATCGGTATATAAGCTTCGCCCATACTTAAATTTTAGTGTTCGGAATAAGTTGTGTGATTCATTAGTACTATCACACTTAGATTTTGGTGACGTTGTTTATGGTCCGTGTTTATTGAAAAAAACTCAAAAAACCGTACAGCGAGTGCAGAATTCCTGTATCCGCTATAGGCAGTCGGTGCCTCGGCGCACCCACATCACCCCCATTTTAAACCAGACAAAAACATTAAATATGCTCAACACTCAAGTTGGCTACAATAATGTTTGAACTGCATAAAAATGGGTGTCCTCTGTATCTGGCACAAAAAATAGAATGGGCCCAACAAGCACGAGCAAGAACGGCTGGTATCAGAAATGAGTTGACGGTGGTCCCCCTTCTTAGACTTGCCGTTTTCAGGGCTAGCTTTCGTTACGCGGCGTCGAGGTGCTGGAATGACCTGCCTCCGCCGGTAAGGGATGCTAATTCGGTATTTACATTCTAACGTTTATGCAAGATATATCTGTTAGACTCGCAAAAATCTGTGTAGAATCCTGGGCCTCGCGCCGGTTTCACCTGGGTCTCGGTCTGTCTGCGATTTGAGTGCTATAAATTTGACACTAACTTGTTTTTTTTTCTTACTATTTGTTATTTAATTATGTCTTTTCTTTCTTTTTTTTGTCATATGTATATTATCATAGCTGTATTGTATGATGTGTGATGAGTATTGAGCACGACCTCATGCTAAATTTATTTTATGGTATTATCAATTCGGGAAGGGCAAACTGAAAACCAGCGTCGGCAGCAGCATGCTGCTACCGTCATAATGCTGAGCTTGCTCTCATTACCCATATTAGTATTTAATTCTTTGATTGTTATGTAAATTTTTTATTTTGTAAGATCTGTTTTGGGTAATAAACAATTATTATTATTATTATTATAACTGTTCTATCAACACAACGTCACAGGTCCTATTAGCTTAATACTAGACGATCACAATTTATTTCAAAGGCCAAAGATTCTCTTAAGAATAAGCAAGAATCGTTACAGAAACCTTAAAATATAATGGCAAATTCCTAGAGCAAAAACAGCTTTGTAACAATTGATCACTCTACAGCCCAGACCTATTTTTTTCCATTCCATTCCACCAGCCCATTATGCCCCACTGTAGGGGCTTAGCCCTCCCCCAGGGTGAGGGGGCTAGGAGCTTAACCCACCATGCTGCTCCAGTGCGGGTTGGTGGATTTTATCGACTGCCATCTGTTGAAGGCACCTATTTACCAGACCTATTTAGTAGGTTTAGTAGGACCTATGTTTATTTCCTGTTTAGATTTAGAAGAGCGATTTAAAAAAAGGCGATTATTAACATTTTGACAACAAGCCGGAAGAATATTATTTTAATGGCTTAATGTCTCATTTTGAGAAATGTAACAAGTGTATTTCCCTGTCAGGACTACCTTGAAATATAAAATAAAAAATAATAATAATATAAAAAATAATATAATAATATAAATAAATAAATAAAATAAATAAAATAAAATAAATAATAAAAGTGTTCATCTTTTCTTCATTGTTAGGTACCTAGTATTGAATTTTCACAGCGCGGCAGTTGCGATGGCTGTTGTAATAGTTTTAGGTTTGTTGTAATTAAACACTTGTTATCATTTATGCCGAAAGCTGTTTTATTAACGATACGCACACAACACATGTTTATATCAATGCAGATTGCATCATCTCTGATTGTCAGTGCCAATCAACCACAACCGGTGCTACCACATACAATAATATAATGTTACATCTCCCTTCTTAAACTAGAAATCACATGAATACTACCTAATTAAACATAATCCTTTAAATAAGCCGGTCTTCTTTTTTCTCTGTAAGATCTTCTAACATCTACATTGTTTTGCTGGACCGGTTGCAAAGTTTTTTCAATTAAAGGTTCCACATTAGAACAGTTACTATTGTCTACCTTAGACTCTATATTATCCTCTGTCACCGGAACAGCATCCATTTCACTTTTTATAATTAAATCCTCTTTATTCTTACTGTTTATTAAATATTTCCTGTTTCTTAATAACTCACTACCAGTTTCTGTAATAATTTTGTATGTATTAGGTCTTATATCTTTTTCTAAAACTTTTGCATAGCTATAGGGAGTATGTTTATTGTCTGTTAATATTACTTTCTGGCCAATTTCCAAATCATTTAATGTTTTACTTTGCCTATCATAATATTTCTTTTGTGTAAAAGCATTGTTATATAAAGCGTTTTGTATTTGGATATCCGAACTCTTGCCACTATGCAAACAAGGTAACAACCCCTGAGTTTTTCTCCCCATTAATAATTCTGATGGTGATTTGTAATTAAATTCTTTAGAAACTGGTGTATTTCTATATTCAAGCAAAGCTAAGTACTTATCTTTTCCATCAAAATCTGCTTTTTTAAAAATATTTTTTATGGTTTGGACAAAACGTTCTGCTAACCCATTTGACTGTGGATAAACAGGGCTACTTGTTTTATGTATGAAATTCCATTCATGAGAAAAACTTACAAATTCTCTACTTGAAAAATTTGTGCCGTTATCTGTATATAGTATGTCCGGTATGCCGAACCTACTGAAAATAGATTTTAACAATTCAATAGTATGATTAGAACTTAAATCTCTCAGCTTTCCCACTTCACAATACTTGCTATAATAATCTACTACTATCAAGTAGTTGTGATCACGATAATGAAAAACATCACATCCTAATATACTCCATGGCCTATTAGGCATTTCTCGAATTGTCATCTGCTCTTTACCATTACATTTCCTGTACCTGTCACATGTACTACATGATGAAACTTTATTTTCAATCTCTTTTGACATAAGAGGCCAGAACATACAGGATCTTGCTCGTGATTTACATTTATCTATTCCTAAGTGATTATAATGTATTCTTTCTAACATGTCCTTTCGTAACGAATAGGGAACTACAATACAGTTATTCTTGAAAATTAAATTTTCACAAATATATAGATCATCCTTAACAGTATAATATGGTCGTAAGTTAACAGGTATTTTATCAACATCAGGCCAACCTAACATAATAAATTGTTTTAAAATTTGTAAGTCCTGATCCTTTTGTGTCTCATTTTTAAAAATTTCTAATTTTCTATCTGTAATTGGTAAATTACTGACTACCATGCCTACTTGTGCTTCAATTTCACACTCTAAAATATTATCATCAGTATTTAAACAATTTCTAGATAAAGTATCTGCCAATAACAAATCCTTTCCAGGTGTATATTTCACAATAATGTCATATTTTTGTAAATGTAATCTCATTCTTTGTAGTCTCAATGGAATGTCACATAATGGTTTCTTAAATATAGACTCGAGAGGTTTATGATCACTTTCCACTTCTACCGTATTTCCATACACATATTGATGAAAGCGAGAGCACCCAAAAACAATGGCAAGCATCTCCTTTTCTATTTGGGCATACATTTTCTGTGTACTTGTCATTGCCTTTGAGGCATATGCAACAGGTAAGTCATTTTGAAGGAGAACAGCTCCTAATGCATCCTGCGATGCATCCACTGACAGCCTACATGGTTTGTTTGTGTCGTAATATTGTAAAACTGGTTCAGAAATTAAAATACGTTTTAACTCATTGAATGCATCGTCTTGTTCTTTCTCCCAAACCCACTCTGTATCTTTTTTAATTAACTTTCTAAGTGGACAACAGACTTGTGACAGACTCGGAATAAATTTTGCCACATACGTGATCATACCCAGGAATCTCTGTACTTCTTTTACATTTTTTGGTTTCTGTAAGTTTAATATAGCTTCTACTTTATGAGGATCTGGTTTAATCCCAGCCTCCGAAAGAACATGACCTAAATAATTAATTTTTGTCACACCAAATTCACATTTTTGTAAATTAAATTTAATACCATTTTCATAAGCTACTTTTAAAACTTGTAATAAACGTTTGTCATGCTCATCTCTATTTTTCCCGTATATTATAATATCATCTACAAAAACTTCACATCCCTCAACTGACTCAAATACTTGTTTGTACTGCCTATGGAATATTTCAGGAGCGGATGACAATCCATATGGGAGTCTTTTGAAGAAATATCTACCGAATGGGGTAGTAAAAGTACATAACTTTGCACTTTCACTATGTAACTTTACCTGAAAAAATGCTGTTGATGCATCCAACTTACTAAAGACCGTAGATCCTGACATTTTTGATGATACTTCTTCAAAGGTAGGTAATTTAAAATGTTCCCTTTTTATACACTTGTTTAAATTACTAGGGTCTAAGCACATTCTAATTTTTCCATCTGGTTTTTTAACTATGACTATATTGCTAACAAAATCTGTGGGTTCGCACACTTTTTCTATCACATTTAATTTTTCCATTTTATCCAGTTCTTTTTTTAAAGGTTTATATAGTGAAATAGGTACACCTCTACACGGTTCAATTTTTCCTACTGCATCTTCTTTTAATTGTATTTTGTATTCTATTCCTTTCAACATACCAATCTTTTTATCATCAAATAGATCTTGATATTCATTTACTATTTTTTCATAACCTCTACAATTTTCCATACTTATTTTTCTCAAATATTTTCTCTCTAATAAGTCTAATGACCTAATAGTATTATGTCCTAACACTGGAATACAGTTACTGTCCACTACATGAAAAAACAAACTTACCCTTTTCCCGTTAACTAATTTACATAGTATTTTAATTATTCCTACACAAGGAATCTGAGAACCATCATAGTTATATAGCTTAGAATGACTCTTATCAATTTTACTTTGTAACCTTAACTTTTCAATATAGCTCAACGGTAAGACATCACAGTCAGAACCTGTGTCTAATTTAAAGTCTATAATTTTTTCATTAATTTGTAATGACTCAAACAAATAATTTGAACAGTTTTTTACACTTCCTATTGTTACTGAACCGAGTACTACGTCACAATCGCTATCATGCTCCTCACTAGTATTTAACACTTTCACTGACCGTACTTTATTTTGACACATTTTTGCAAAATGACCCATTTTCTTGCACTTCATACATTGTTTATTGTATGCTGGACATTTAAATCCATGCATAAATCCACATCTAGCACACAATGACTGCTGTGGACGCTGTGGTTCATATGAACTACCTTGTTGACTCGAACCTCGTTGACTCAAACCACCTCTTTGACTCAAACCACCTCGCTGACTTGAAACACCTCTTTGACTCGAACCACCCCGTTGATTTGAACCGTATGACGTTGATTGTTCTTGTCCTATAGTTGTTCTAATCCCTGCTACTGCCGACTCATTGTCCAATTCCTTGACTTGTTTCTCAGCCATCTCATATGTCTTGCAAATATTGATACACTTGTTCAAGTCCAAATTTGTCTCTTTCAGTAATCTCTCTCTAACTTTTTTATCTTTAATACCTCTTATTATTTGATCTCTCAACAAACTGTCACGTAGGTTTTCAAAATTGCAATCAAGACTCAGTGTTCTCAATGCTGTAACAAAATCATCTATTTTTTCCGTTTCTTTTTTCTCTCTGCTAAAAAATATGTGTCTGTTCATTGTTTCGTTTTTCAGTGGAGTAAAATAATCATCAAATCTTTTTACCACATTTTCATACTCCGTCTTCGGCGTTGTTTCATCGAATTCAAATGTATTGAAGATTTCTATTCCCTCATCTCCAATTACATGCAAAAACAGCGCAATTTTTTCTTCTTTAGTTAATCGCGACTCTGCCCCCGACGCTGTGAAATAAAGTTGAAATCTTAATTTCCATCTTTTGTAGTTTTCTGCCATGTCACCCGATGAGACCAATAATGGCGGTGGGGTTTTTAACGCCTCCATGTCTGCTAGACGACACTATTGTAACTTATTGATTGCAACTAATTTTACTTTGACTGCGCCATGTAATAGTTTTAGGTTTGTTGTAATTAAACACTTGTTATCATTTATGCCGAAAGCTGTTTTATTAACGATACGCACACAACACATGTTTATATCAATGCAGATTGCATCATCTCTGATTGTCAGTGCCAATCAACCACAACCGGTGCTACCACATACAATAATATAATGTTACAGCTGTCATTCAACAAGCTGGCTCGAATTGGTTGACCACCCCCCTTATTCACCAGATCTGGCGCTTAGATATTTTCATCTGTTCCCCAAATTGAAAGAATACTTAAGGGGAAACAGGTACGAAGACGATAACGAGATGACGGATGCCATGGAGAGCTTTTTGCAGGCCCAAGACAAAACTTTTTTTTTAAAAGGGATTAAAGCCTTGGAAAAGTACTGGATTCGGTGGGTAGAGAGACTCGGAGACTATATAGAAAACTAAATTTTTAAGTTATCAATAGTCATTATATTCTATGTTATTCTCACTACTTTTTGATTTCTCCTCGTATAGTGCGTTTTTTTCGGTATTAGCAGTGTTTTCTCGATAATTCCAAAATAAATATATTGAAATTACTAGAACAAATTTTGGTTGAACATCCTTATCAATATCCGCCAATAAGATTTTTTTACATTATTTAATGCTTTTGTTTAGAAATTCCAAGAGACACGGTAAAAGGTAATTCGGTG
>OX453263.1:2884625-3078395 GCA_949709985.1 Luffia ferchaultella
ATTCTGCAACTACCTGAGAAATCTCTATACCTAATTTCATCAAAATCTATTTAGTCATTTTAGCATGTAGAATAGCTATCCCACAAGTCGGTCCCATAATCAGTCAGCCGTTTTCGAGATAAACCGGAACAGACAGACACTTCAATTTTATTAATACAGAAATAAAAAACATAAATAAATAAACAAACGATTCTGTTAGTTTTATTATATGTATTGGATATAGAAAATTTGCTCGCGAAAGATGTTTAACGTCTAATAAATATCTATTTTTATGTAAAATAATAATACCTAGAACATCCCAAACAGCGCCATCTAGTCCCAAACTTAGTAAAGCTTGTATTATGGGTACCAGACAACTGATAAACATACTTAAACATATGTCACCGTAAGATTGTATAAAGCGTTAGTTAATAACATAAAAGTACGAATTGACTAGAAGCCCTTCTTCTGCGTCTACCGTCTAATCACTCATACCTACTATAGCTAGCTGGTGTAAGATGGCGAGTTTTAGTCCGAGATTCAGTGCGCAAGGTTCGCGCTCCGCTCTTCACCCCCCAGAAATCCCGGGCGCCGGTTTCAACCCCCGAAATTGCTTAACGTCACCTCGATACTGTAAACTGACATTTATGACACTATCAAAACCAAATGCTGGTGTCAAATTAATTTGCTTTATGGTTCATAATTATTCTAGTGAGACTGTAAATTTCTTACTAGCTGATTTTAGGAAAATCAAAATTTCTTGAGGCTTTTTGGATGGTTCGTCGCACCGCTCGGCTTCGCAGGAGATTGCAAATGTTTGTCTGTTTACAATCTGACGGTGACATATATATAACTATTTTTAAGAACATTAGCTCAAAAATAGCCCGAGGAAGAGCTTTTTCTTAACACGCCTTTTTTAATGTTTTTTTTTTCTAACGAACAGACATAAAGATTAAAAAGGTGTATTGTGGAATCAAAGTTAAATAGTTGATCACAATTTTCCCAACAATATTTTTCATGTATATACAACACACTGCTACATTTTTCTAATAGTACAGTATAAAGAACTAAGTACAGACTAGTACAATACATATCATACAAGTGTACGTATATAGTACAATTTAGTATGCGTCCCGTTCTCGCATCCTCACAGATATATTTCTTGTCTCTCTTTTTTTCCTCATTGGCGGCACTAACTAAATTATTTACTTTAAGCAATCAAATACGGGATTTATAATAATGGACCCCGAGATAGGTTTAAATTTGATTCTCTGCGTGTATAGTATGTTTTATATTGGGAGGTTTCTATAGATTGCTGGAAAAATGTCTAAAGGATGGCGTGTCGCGTTCTTTAAATACAATAGGTACATAAGAATGATGGCCAACTTAGGCTGACGTCCAGACATCTCTGTCACTTTAATAATCAGCTACTATGTAAAAGTCCTTTCCAATAATTTTTTTTACTACATTTTTAACTTTGTAATGGCAAATTTAATATTTCTGGCGGCGATCTGTCATAAATACGTACACTTTGTCTCACAAAACAATTAAGAACTTTTTTAAAACGATATGATGGTACCACTACGAACTTATGTCTATTTCGTGTGTTAACATTGGGAACGACACTGTGTTTATAAAATTTATTTATATTATGATGTACAAATATTATATTACAATATGCAGCGCAGGTAATCCTGTCAAATCCTAGAATCGTTTGCTCTTTTTGATTGTTTTTTGTGGATAAAACCTGTCGCCTTGGAGTACGGCGCATTTCGACTCAGGGTCGAGACCAAATCCCAAGGGATCAAAAGAGAAAGCCGAATCCTACTGCTCTGGACGTGGCTGTTGTTTAGAAGTGGAATACTGGCTACGTTGATAAGGTAAATCTCATTATATAGAATTAGAAAGGAATTACGATGAATATATATTTATACCAAAGTTTGTGTCCATTGTAATAGGGTATTTTAACTAATATTAAATATATTATATGATGTAAAAAGTATCTATATATGTATAGATGGCGCTGTGTGGGATGTCCGGGATATTATAATATATTATAAGGAATATTTAAGTAAGTAGATCAGTTGTTTAGTAACTCATACCACAAGCATAATACTTGCTTACTTTGGGACTAGATGGCGCTGTGTGGGATGTCACAGGTATTATTATTATATTTATCAAGAAAATATAAAAATATACTTTATACGATAATAAAAATTTATAAACAAAATTATATTCGGTTGAAGAATATGCAACTTATATTAAAATTTTATTTCTGTCTTTTTATTGCAAAAAGAAATTTAACATTATTAAATGGTCTGACGTCACAGGTAAGTACAAAAAATATGCCGTACGGTATTGCCCTCTTTGTCTAACAGGACATTTTAAACATTCATAACCTTGTTATTAATGATTTATATTTAAAAAAGTATTTCATATAATTTTTTTTTAGTTTTAAAAAATTGCGATTCTCATTGGTTTTTATTATCGACCTGCCGTACTTTGATCACTAAAAAGTAAACATAGCGCATGGGAAAGGAATATCTACAAAATAATATGACCATATTGACCATTCGGTGAAACGGTGAAGGTCAGCGCAGCGGTCCGCGGGATTATATTCAATTAAACCCTTGACCACGACCGACGAACCGACGACGCAATGTCAGCGTAAGTGAGTGTGTCGTATGACTAAATGAGTATTAACAGGCCTACTAGTACGGGGGCCCATGTCAAAATAGGTCACGAGATGTTATATAAGTTGATTTATTTATTAACGACTAGCTTTTCTCTCGCGTGGACTACAGCGTTACCGGGACCGTCAAAGGGACGTGACGCTCCAAGATATTGTTAAACTTTCTAGAACATTTTGAAATTAAACTACCTTAGGAATCTCATAGTTATCCCACAGGAACCACGTATTTTGCAAGGGAGAATTTATACTTGTATAATTCCAAGCCTTGGACACTTTCATCTTAAATTTGAACAAAATTTCATCAAAATCCGTACAGCCGTTTTAGCATGAAGAATAGTTTAACCGTGCCTTTATTCGAGATTAACAGTAGCCTATGTCACTCTCCAGCTCATACACTATATCCATAAATCAATTCTCGTTGCTCTGTTGCAGCGTGATTGACTCCCAAACATACAAACTTTCACACTTATAATATTATTATTAGGATAGTGATATGTACTTATTCTCAGTATCCATTCATCGATTGCGATCAATAGCGGAGGTAGGGGTGCGTTAGAGACCAGCGGACTTACACTGGGTTCTCACTTGACGATTTTTATCGTTCAAGTCGAACACAAAGCAAACTGAAAGCGATTTGAAGTGTGAGAAGAAGTGTATAAAAAGATCAACTATTTGTTGATTTGAACAAAGTTGGGGCCGTCCGTCTTTCAAATGCTAGTCGCGACATAATAGAAACCTATGAACGGCGACATTCAACTATTCGCTTTCAATTTGTGGAGAGCTTGCACGCGTGCGTTAGGTGTATTAAAAATGGCTGATAGAACCTCAGACGTCGCCATCTTGAAATGACGTATATTGACTGAATTCATTTCAATCCGTATATGAGCGTGTGAACGGAACTCGGCGCAAGTTTTATCGTTCAAATAGTGGATTAATAAAAGTTGAACGACAAAAATCGTCATGTGAGAACCCGGCATAAAAATAATAGCTGCTATTGCGTCGCTGTTGACTCGCCGACTACTAAGATAATGATTGGCTGGTTATTAAACTTCTTCGGAAAAAGTTGTGTCCTAAAAATGAAGTTTTAGAATATCAGTTTTACTTTTTATACAGTAATTTAAGGGGGTAGGCTTTTCATGCAAAAAAGACAGTTCGGCCCGTGTCTAATCCTCGCTGTATTTCTGTATAAATATTTACAGAAAAAAATATATGTAATAGGAGAAATACTATCACAGGGCGGTATGTTTATTTAGTTGTTTTACAATAAATTCCTGAAAAACATAATTTTCTTCGGTTACTTGTTTTTAAAAATAATTAGCCGTAAATTCGATTTTAATGAGAACTAAAAAAAAAGTCGCGCCCTAGGAACATCTTTTCTTAGTGATCGTGCAAATTTTGGTTCCAATTCATACACATTTCAGGATAGGAAACAGTCACGGCCCGCAAGGGGTTTCGACGGGTATTTTGTAGATATGTTTGAGAATTTGTTCTTGTCATCTCATCACTCAGGAATAGATCGGGATCTCGGGGACGATTCGAGGGATTAAAACGGAGATAGCGATGCCAATTCGCAGCCACGGATTGAAAGACTATCCCCTTAAGATTAAATTTTTATTCGAGATAATCATGCAGTGCAAGTAAAATAAAAATAATGGCGAAAATTTCATATTAGTGGTTATTGAGATATTAATTTATCCCAATATTTTTATTCATAAATATTTACCATGTGCAGACAGATATCACTTTTTGAATGTCTGGTTGATAGATAAAACTTTATATATCCGATCATTGATCGTCAAGCAACGATGTGTGGGTACGAAAATATCTACGTAGCACCGCAGCTCATGAAAAAATCACAATAGTATAAAAAGACAAGAGTGGAACATCCTCGAAATATTATTGGTGCCTTTACGACCGTTGTTACGATCGTTATTGGCCGTTAACCGTAAATGGCTTTCGTTTTCTGAAGGGGCCGGATTATATCGCCCGTACAATTTTTTTTTTTGCAAATTAATATTGCATGAAATTGTCGAATTGAGTGTAGCGTATGCGCCTAATTTACCGTGATCACAGCCGTAATGTGAACATCGCCAGTATAGAGTTGACAGATGGTTATTTTAAAACATGCATTGTTTTACCGTGTTCGGCTGAACGTAATTCAAACTTAGAACAGTAAAAGCCTTACGTGTTACTTTAGACCATTCAAACTTTTTTTTTAATAGCGCCACTTCTTGTCAACTTGAATTGGTCATGGACCGCAAAATAAATGTTTCAGTAGTAAATTGTAGAAAAACTTTTCCTAAAATAATAAAAATAATAATACCTGGTACATCCCACACAACGCCATCTAGTCCCAAAGTAAGCAAGTATTATGCTTGTGTTATATGTACTAGACACACAATAAAGATTATCTGTGATATTGATATCTATTTAGTCAGATATTATAATATTACAATATACATAGATACATAACTAAAGGACAATCCTTGAAATATCTCTATAACGTCCAACACTCTAAGCTATCTATAAAAAAATATTGGAATTAATCCTGAAAGTATTGAAACGTGAATAACGTAATGAAAGTTGATGAAAACAATACCAAGATGACATTTTGGGTATGGCAGACCGTATTTTTAAAATTAGTGTGAGCTGGATACAAATTCTTAAACTACTTGATTATAATTTTCTTTTGTTTAATACAGTACTTTATAACAAAATGTATTCTATAATTAATCACGATGAATCATATAACTAATAGACGAGAAATTACGTATTCCTTGTATTTATCTAAGCTGATAAATCGATTATATTTTGAGATTGAAAGATTGATATTTGGTATTCATTGTGATTGACATTAGGCCGGATGAGCGTAACGTAAATATACCTACTGTGATTGTTTGTGATTTATTGTACTCTGTGATTTTTGTACCTAAATTAATATTCTCAAATATGTCAAAGAAAATGAAAAAAAAAACAATTATTTATTTAATATAAATTAACAAAATGACGTTTATTTTGATAATGATGGTGAATTTTGCTTAGCTTTAACCTGACATTCATATATTTTTATAGGTTATTTTTATGGCAGTTACAAATAATTTTGTTGCTTATATTTAAATTCACAAAGGTTTCACCACTAAACCATTTTGTGGTTGATTGGTAGATTAATATATTAGTAACATATAAGAATATTAACTCTGGACGTAATATTTTAAGTTCAGGGAATATCGCCATACAAATCCAGGATTATTATTTTTTGTTATACAAATTAAAGTGATTGGTGATGTGGGGCAACATTATTAATTAAATTCGTGAAATCTTCATTTAATTGTGTGACCATTGTTTAGTTAGTCAGATTGTAAATAAATAAAATGTCGATGCGGTGTTTTATAAAGAGCACGCGGGCCACCAAAAAATGAGTGATTGGACCGCAAGTGGCACGCGGGCCGCAGTTTGAGACTTACCAGCACTTTAGACCGTCAAAATCATGTGCAGCACTTTTGCGAAGCGACCGATTGGGAAGCACGAGGCCCCCACCCACGCCTCCATTCGGGCCCCATGTCCAAATGGGAACCAATCGTTTTGCTTAACGCAATGAACACATATTTTGCAATTTTTCACGTAGCGTTCCGTTTCTTATACATTGCAGTTATAACGAAGGACTTTATGACTAGCGTCTGTGTTAGCACGCAATGTAAGTCTGCCCTTGAACGATGAATACCTAGAGCTATAATTCTTAGAAAGTAATTATTTACGGAGGCGTGAGGTACGCGGTTGTAACGCGGGAGAAATTGCAATTTCGCTTATTATATTTCATGCTCATAAAGGTCATCTGCTCGGTAATAAAAATTATAATTTTCGTAAGAGTTTCCACAATTAGATACGCTGCAATAAACCATTTTATTTTAACGAGCGAATTAACAAACGGCGAATCAGTGTGTGAGTCAGCGTATTCAAACATGTATCTTTTTTATTCACATTTGTACCTCAAGGGTATCAAGTACTATCCATAATAATTTCTTTTATAGAATTTGTATTAATTTCGTCTGAAAACAGAATCGAGGGTCCTAATTTATGAGATCAGTTGATTGGTAATATTTACAGTACAATACGCGCCACCGAAGTAAAAGGCCGCCGGCTGTACACACTCGCCTCTAGGGGGATGAATGCCTTCCTTTTACCCGCATAGCGCTGCCTCTGGCACTCGCCTTTGCTCGGTGAGTGTGTACAGCCGGCGGCCTTTTACATCGGCGGCGCATATTGTACTATACGCATAGTTTAGAAAGCTTTCTATATATGTCCGATTAAACAGCATTTATTGAAACCAAATTTAAAATAAAGACTAATAGAAATGTTTAAAAACGTTAAAATGGTCCTTGGATATAATTATTTTCTATTATTTTTGTTATGTAGCACTGTATGTTTCCCGAATAAAATAAAAATAAAATAAAAAATAAAATAGAGTTCTGTTTTTACGATATAATATTTGACTGGCCAATTGGCCGAGGCCGAGAGATCCTATCTGCAGAACCGATGGTAGTGGGTTCCCGCGCGCCCGGGACCAACATTTGTGTGCATGAACATTTTTGTTTTGTGTAAAATATATGTATATATTACGAGTATTTAAGTATGTGTATCAGTTGTCTAGTACCCATAATACAAACATAATACTTCCTTACTTTGAGACTAGATTGCTCTGTGTGGGATGTCGCAGGTATTTTTTATATTTATATGTCACTATGAATGAAACTGGATCCATCATTTTAACCCTGAAACAAAAAAGCAAAGCTTGGCTTCGATAACACCTAATTCTCCAGTGGTGAATAAAATAACGTACAAAACTTTCCGCAGGTAAACCAATGGCGTCTGTATTCTGGAATGCTGAAACCATTATCATGATTATTTGCCGAAAGGGATGATAATTTCAGGTTCATGTTAATTTGTCGTATTGATTAGATGATTCCGAGACGAAATTAAAATAAGCGTTGTGGAAAGTTGAGAGCCGGCATTCTTTTTCACCAAGTTAACATATCCGTCAATACCTCAAGTTAAGCTCGTGATGCAATAGACAAAACAGGGTTTAAACTGATGGAGTATCCACCATATTCACCATATCTTGCTTCTAGTGATTTTTACCAATTCCCCAAGTTAAAAGCATATCCGTGGCATGAAATTTGACAACAATGACGAGGTAATTACCGCTTTAGAAACATTCTTCGAGGGTCAAGAACAAGATTTTTCAAGTGGTACAAAAAGGCTGGTGAAAAAATACACTAAAGAGATTACTGTATACGTTGAAAAATAAATTATATAATTTTTTTTATGTTATTTTCTTTACACAAATTTTTTGATCACCTTTATATCATTTTTAGAGACATATCTATAGATCCCCACAAGTGGCT
Source organism: Luffia ferchaultella (assembly GCA_949709985.1). Taxonomy (NCBI): domain Eukaryota; kingdom Metazoa; phylum Arthropoda; class Insecta; order Lepidoptera; family Psychidae; genus Luffia; species Luffia ferchaultella. Next base: position 2,892,699 of record OX453263.1, read on the forward strand.
GGAAATTTTCATTTCGTCCTACGGAGAACTACCCTAAAAAAATTTGTTTCCTAATTTCGCTACACCACAGTATAGCGGTTTATAGATTACACCTACCTTCCAAATTCCATCTGAATAGTGCCAATAGTCGCTAAGTTAAATGCTTGTGACAGACGGACGAACAGGACGAATAAAGGTTATAGTTATGATAGTGAATTTATTTATTTATTTATTTATTAAAGTTACACCATCGGTTCATAACTATAAAAAAAAATATTACAACAACATTAACAGACCAGGCTATAAACCTTTACAGGTGTACACAACAACGATAATTTTACTTCATCAAATATTTAAGACTAAACATCACAAATTAAAAAATAAAACGAAAACAATCATCTATAATAATGAAACTGATTTTTTATCTAATCTAAACAATCAAAAATAAACAAAGCAATTATAAGTAATAGACAAAGTACTTAGCAGCAAAACTACAAAATTACCAACAGAGACATCGCAGTCAAACCCCTAACATTTTATTACATGAGATTTTAAAATTATGTAAGCTACTTTGGAAAATGTCAATGTCACCGGATGAATCACACAGTTTGTTATATGTATTGACAATCCTATTTGATATCCTATTATATGATAGTGAATTGATACCCAAACGAGCTGGGGTCAGATTCTGAGCTGTATAGTAAGTACTATCTAAATAATACCACTCGGTAAATCTAAATGAATTGGCTTAACTGCAAAGAACGTATAGATAAGATCATTGAGCAATAGCGACATTCTAATACAGTAAATATTCCAACCGTAAACACCAGACACGTCCATTTAACAAAGGACAAAATGTAATTTGGCGAAAAACCATTTGGGCTCCATTATTCGTCGGTAAAGTTTAAAGGTTGTCAACCTGTCGCAAAGCTGCAAAGTTGAACAAGCCTCTAACGCATGGACGTATGAATCTATTTTTGCGCCGAGCCCTAATGGAAGTAACCTGACAATAAGTTATATGTGGTCAAACGAGAGTCAAATTTCACTACCAATCGTACCATTTATGAAAGCTGTCTTGTATCGTCCCAGAAGACGCACCCTCCAACGAAAATTTGTTTAAATTAATGTTGAATCGATAAAATTTATTTTATTTTGCCTCCATTAGGCGCGACGCGAAAACAATTGTAGCTCCATGCTTTGGCGGAATGAACTGTTGAATTAACGTACTACGCGTAAAACTGACTTTATGTCATCCTAGAGTCGCAATACACCGAAGTGCGCTTAGCACGACCTGACGCATGGGTCAAAATGAAAAAAAGTTTTATTTTTATATTGTGTAGAAATGTAATAAGTTTTATTATCTTATAAATAATGTATGTAAAATCACCGAAAATAAAACCAATGCACATGTATATAAAAAGTTCACTTGTCATCCGTAAACCGTACTAAATATCAAGACAGAATTTATATTCATGTTCGAATAATTCAAACATAGATTACATTATAATGTAATGAATATACAAAATTAAATGTGAAGAATGTGAATGTTATCTTACAACTGTGATTTCTATAAAAATAAGACTGATGCACAAATATAAAAAGAGACCAACTAAAATTAAAACAATCATCTGATTGTCGGTAGACTGGCCGGTTGTTCGATAGTCGATACAATTGAAAATCTATATTAATTGTAGAGAGTCGGAGTGAGGCGCTGGGAACAGAGATACATCTTAAAATGTTAAGAAAGCAAATACGTTTCAAATGTGTACCAAATGGTTTAGAATTTTAATTAAATTTCTATAAATTGTGAAAACGATAAAAACAACATAACCGCTTATCGCATATATTTAATTAAACTTTATTGCAATTTACAATGCGGAAAATGTGACTTTGACGTTATCTTTAAGGCTTTTACTGACATTTTAGGTTCTACAATATTCCAATTCTCTAATTTCTCATTTCACTTTTCGAAAAACGATTATGTACCTATTCGACAATCAAACGCTCATCAGATTTCAAACTGTCCCAAAAAAGAGTGCGCTGTGGCAGGCCAAAAATGAACATTACTGCTTACGAAACAAAGTCGCAAATTAACTAAAACCGAAAGTGAAACGCGGTGTTTTATTTGATTTACCAATTTTAAAAACAACTTGTATGCAGCCACAATATGTAGCAATGCTTCTGATACATATTTCCGTTCGCCGCTCATCGCAGTAATATTAAATCTATAACAATACGAAATACGAAAGAATCGCGTATACCATGCTAGGCCTGTTCACGAAAACGAAACGATGCCGTTCCGGCGCGTAACTAGATTTAATATTTATTGTGAACTCGGCCGGGCCTCGTCCCGTGAGAGACGACAAAGTCGTGTCGTATCATTACGGCATGATGGTCTTCCAAGGTTAACCAGTAAATCAGGAAACCCTGACAAAGCCGTAGGGCAACATTGTTCGACTATCTAAGTAGTAGTATTTACAAAGTAAAAAAGACTATCGATATTCAAACAACACTAGTAACTTACTACGCAAATTTATTTCTACGCGTTGAGTTACGATATAATTCTAAGAGGAAATAGTAATGACGCGCCCAGTTTTTTCAGTCTGCAAAAGAAATCGATCCGTATATTACATCCGAATACTACATTTTTTACCTAAGTATTTCATTATTTTTTCTCTCATTCCACTAGGATGGTAGGTTCAAATTGATATTGTAACCATGACATGAATGCAATAAAGTTTTGAAGTTTGGATCTCCCGAAGAGGCTCCACCGGTGGATGATCTATGGATATTTTTTTTCCTCTTCAATCCACCGATGTATCGCCGTATACTTTTTTCGTCGATCTTTCAAATGGAATTACTGGATTGTGGGGGCAATTTTTATACTACCAAGATTCCAAGCTTCCTAGCTCTACAAACGTAGTTTTGAACGAACTTTTGCCACCTGTTTGTTTACAGATGTTTATAAATTTTTGCAACATTCATTGGTTTTTTTATTTGTCAAGATCATTTCTCTGGGTTGGGCAATACCTATTTTTTAGTGGTAGATCGAGGTGGAATAAGAAATGTATGATTAATTTAGATCCACTTTTTTTGCCCTAAACCGGTGGGTCGAAGCAGAAAAATAATATCCATAGATTCAGCCTTGTCAGTGGATCCTAGTGGAATGAGAGTATTTTTCTAACCGAGAAAAATAAAAAATATTTTTGAAAATTAATGTTCACGTTTTATTTTGAAAGTATCTATAAAACATTTTATAATTTTATTGTTTAATAAGACTTCTCCTTTTTAATTATGGCATTTTCTGCTTATAACAGTTTTGGAAGAAAATGTCCCGTCCTTATTTTTCAGGTGTAAGCTCGGTCTACATAAAAGTTTCTGAATTGGACAGTTAGAATTTCGCTTTTAACAAGTTTGTGCCTAGCTATGCAGAACCCGAGACCTTTACGACGGCATGTACGTATTTCTACACTTATTTCTCCGTCGCAAAACACTTTTGTTTTAATTCTTTTTTATTACTTGTAAATAATAATAGTAATCAGTGAAAAATTTACATATTTGTCGACAGTAAGCTTTCAAAACGCCACCACGCAAATTGTATAAAAATTATTTAAGGGATGAAACAAATTAATTATTACTTACACTCTGAATTGAAGGGGTGAGTGAACAAAAGTGTTATCTGAGAAAACAAAATAAATCGACTTTTTGCATGGAATTAGATTTTAAATGATCATAAATCGACTGCGCAGATTTTGATTCGTGTCAAAAATAAAGACCTATATAGCAAAGGTATTAACTGACAAAATTATGCATACATTTCAGGCTTGCAAATGTGGTAGAAGCAACATAAAAACATTCATAACTCATTTTGAAGTTTTTGTTAGTTAACACCTTTGTCCACTTACCCCTTCAATTGTTTGTGTAAATTTAACATATACTGAAATCTAATAACATTGAAATATCTATATAAATATGGATTTTCAATAGTATGGGTTCTTAATAGTAACCCGCTATAATAGTGACCGTAATGCCCATTATACTAGTAACCCGCCCTGGAGCAGAGTGGTGAATTTAAGCTCTAAGCCCCCTCACCCTGGGGGGAGGCCTAAGCCCCTGCAGTGGGGTATGATGGTCTGATGGAATCTATATAAATATCAATCTTTTTAATTTCTACAAGACATTTTAAAAAATTGGCTTCCCAGCTCCAGATTTTAGGGCCGGCAAGGTTCCAGTTAACTCAGCCTGCTACCCTCATCTAGTCCCAAACTGGGCAGACCTAGTACCACATTGGTCCTGTGCTATGACTACGACTAGACAACTGATATTACATACTTAATTTTTGGAATAATATATACATATAGCGGTCGTACCCGGTTTCGCCCGGGTGGGCTACGGAAACGTTCCTCTTCCCGTTCCACGCATTAGACTAGTACATTGCACCCGTTCGAAGTCGGGGTGGATCGCTAGTCCAACCATATAGTATCATTACACTATGGTATCATCGTCATCATCCAAACAAATAAATTCTCTGGCGCGTCTAACAACAAATTTGATTGCCATAAAATAGGTTATAGTAAGTCAACCTTAAAAGATACACATACGGCATCGCGGACTATTGGTTAGAACTTTTAAAGGGTAACAATTCCGTAATACATGATTTTTGCTTAAAATCAACCGTTTACTCAGCGCGCGTAACGGAAGCTCTCAAAAGGAATAATTTTTCCCGTTTTTGCAACATTTTTCATTGATTCGCCACTCCTATTGGTCGTAGCGTAATGTAATAATGACCTATAGCCTTCCTTGATAAATGGACTATCTAACACAAAAAGAATTTTTCAATTCGAATGGGTAGTTCCTGAGATTAGCGCATTCAAACAAACAAACAAACAAAAAATATAGCCTATATAGCTTTTCTCAATAAACGGACTATTCAACACAAAAAGAATTTCTCAATTCGAACCAGTAGTTCCTGATATTTGTGCGTTCAAACAAACAAACTCTTCAGCTTTATAATATTAGTATAGAGTATAGATTACATATATTTCACACTCGGAGACAGAACAAATAGACATGTACGTGCACATAAATATTTGTCCCGGTTGGGAATCGAACCTGCGAGCTTTGAGTTGCAGGCGGCACTTCTGGTACTCAGTCAACCGGTCAGCCAGTAGCAAATAATTATACAATAGCACGCAACGCCCATTTCCTCTTAATATTTTATCTCCACAGTACTTGCACGAGCACATTTTTCGCCTCATTTTAATCCCTCCAAAATTTAAAACAACGCAGATAATATCAAATTCTACCCTACCTCATTCTTTTGCTGGGATGGATTTTTGAGGGAAAAATTTTTGTTACATAACTGTTTTAATATTTGGATGCCCGGTTCGTTAACTTTTTGCATGTCCATCATTTCGTACATCATAATCGCTTTTATATATGGTGATCGTTTGTGTTGGCTATAATGACTTTTTTTTGTTAGTTTATTTTTAAAAAAAGTCGTAACCTTCGTGTTACCGACATCTTGGCGTCACAGCTTGATTCGCCTACACATTGCAGTATGGTTGAGTAACAAACATCCGTAATCATTTCACATCTATTGTATGATGTGTTGAATTCTTATCTTTGTCATCTATTGCTGGGTACGTAGCACCACAATTTTCAAATAATTCAAAACTATTGCCATGTTTGGAATTTTTTTTTTTTAATAATAAGTAAACAAAAATAAAATATAGCTCGCGCCCAACTTCTAGTTCGCTCTGAAGCTGAAACTATTAGAGTCGCAGTAAGAAAAATTAGTAGGTATCAGAGGGTCAAGAGTGCACCACACGTGCGCGAATCGCAGCCGCATCAACTTCAGAGTGAACTAGAAGTTTGGCGCGAGTCATACTAAGTAATGTGAATAATAATAATTTTTGAAAAATGTTAACAATTTCACGGAAATATTTTTCCCAAGTTTCAAGTACTTGGGCCTGTTCGGAGCTTAACGGTCAATATTTATTTCATCTATGTATACGTACGAATTATAAACATGGAAAGTTATTATAGTTTGACCGAAACCGTTGTACCACGCCTTAGGTATGCGCGCCGCAAGGAGGGAAAGAACCTCCTAAGCGCTGACGGACTGACAGAGCAGATCTCCTCCTCCGCCTCCCTCCGCGCCGCGCACGTACCTAAGGCGTGGTACAGCGGTTTCGGTCAAACTATAACACGTTGCATTATATGTGAATGTGAGTCATCGATATATTTGAAAAAATATTAAAGTATATCAGTCTTAGACCAACGAAAGAGATTATCCACATGCTCATCAGACATGACACCGATAGACAGACGATATAGACAGATAGATAGACGACTGCTTAGCCTAGTGAATAGCGACCCTGCCTACGAAGCTGGAGGTCCCGGGTTCGAATCCCAGGTCGGGTCAGTATTTATATGATGAGTATTGATACTGGTGCCGGGTCTTGGTTGTTATATGTATGTGGTGTCTTCGCTTGGCACCCAAAACACAAGCTAATCCTTAGTTTGGGGCCTATATAGCCGTTATTGTGATGTATACGTTGTTATTATTATTAATATTGTATTATATATTGTAACTATAAAAATATTCGCAAAGAAACGACTTACCTATTCTCGTTTTTATATCTAAGCATTGTGATATGTGTGGAAACTGAAGTATCTTCCGCCATTTCTTGCTCTTGCCCTTGTTGCTATCGGAACCACCTGCGACAAAAAGTAAGAATTTTTATTTATTGCACGAGTTTAAAGAAAGTTACTAGAAAGTACTATACATTATTAAAGGTCGGTATACTAAACGCTGGTTTTTATTACATATTTTGCGCTGTCTATTACTCCAATAGACAAAAGCTTGCCAACAGGCAGCGCGGAATCATCTTTCCCGCTCAACTACCGCAAGAAAGTCCAACGTTATGCAACATACCTATAATAATAAGAATATCCGGGACATCGCACTGCCATCTAGTCCCAAACTAGGTGGAGTCTGTATTATGGCTTTTGGATTTTAAACCCATAACAAAACCCATAATACAGATATTAAGGCCCGTTTGTTAGTAAATCCTAGATTTTACATGAGTTGTAAATGTAAAATTTTATATAAAATTAGACGATTTGTTAGACTCTTATACTATCAGAGTTTGGTAAATGCTAAGATTTACCAATAATAGTAATAATAGTTTGACCAAAACCACTGTACCGTGCCTTAGGTACATGCGCGGCGCGGAGGGAGGCAGATCTGCTCTGTCAGTCCGTCGTCAACGCTTAAGAGCTGCCTTCCCTCCTCGCCGCGCACATACCTAAGGCGCGGTATAGCGGTTTCGGTCAAACTATAGTAAATGTTTCGAGAATAAAACAAGGAATAATCATTCGTTTTTTAAATATATTTATTGATCTTTATTAACATTATCTTTTTAATTATTTAAATTTTTAATACCTAGTTATGGTATTATTAATTTATCAATAGTGAACACAATGGGCGCATCCGCTTCAACAAAATTATGTATCATACGCTATTTGACACGCTAGAGTATAACAAACTGATGACTATACTTTTTGAATTTCGGAAAAATACCTATTATTACCGGAGATATAACAAATCAAAGTTTGTGTTTTTACGACCCGCTCGTGACGTCAATCGGTGCCGCTACGTTCAAATTATCCACGTTAGGCCAAGTAAACGAGTGACGTCATAGCACGATTTAATTTAAAATTTTGTATCTCCGGCATTTTTGTAGATATCAATTAAATTCTTTCACTTATTAGTTTTTCTTAATAAATATAACATATTTATATAAAGTGCAAAAATTACAAGACGCGCTCATGATTAAAACATCTTCAAAACGTTTTATAAATAGTAAACAATTAACGAATATTATATAACTTGTTACAATACGAAGACCTGTCGTGACACTTAGAATTACAAAGTAATCCTGATGATTAGCAAGCGCATTTCTTCGTCGAGCATTTTTTTAGGGTTCCGTAGGTACCCAAAGGGAAAAAAATGGGACCCTATTACTTAGACTCTGCTGTCCATCTGTCACCTGGCTGTATCTCATGAACCGTGATAGTTAGGCAGTTGAAAATTTTACAGATGATGTATTTATGTTGCCGCTATGACAATAAATACTAAAAAAAACAATAAAGTATATAAACGGGCTCCTATACAACAAACGTTGTTATTTTGCTCGTTTTTGCTCGATATTGATAACGGCAACAGGTAGACGCTTGAAATTATCACAGAATATTTAATTTAATTATTTATTTTTAAAGTGAATATATAACTTTAAACATAAATAATTAAATTAAAATAAACAAATATTTAAGGGAAGCTCCCACACAACAAACGTGATTTTTTTCGCTCGATTCTTTATATTGTACAGTTGTACGGAACCCTTCGTGTGCGAGTCCTACTTGCACTTGGCCGGTTTTTCAATCCATTGCCCTCCGGTCACAGACAATTTTCCAACAACTTCTCTAAGACTCAATCCTTTATGTTTAACGACTTCGTCTATCTTGTTAAAGTCTTCAGAGCATGAAGGAAATTAGTTTTGTGTGTAAAGCTGCTTTAGTATACCAAATTTGGCACCCGTTGGCAAAACTAGCTGTCCTTTAAATCTATTACAACTGCAACAATGTACTATGAAAGGATGCGCCAGCATGTCTAGACACGACTGTTTCCAACATTTATTATGTCTCTAGGGTAAAATTTAAAATTTACTAAGTGAATACTAGTAAAAATTCGAAATTACTTGGTTACAGAACAGTTCGAACTTTTACAAATAAAACTTGGTAAATCTTATGTTTCATTAAAAAATCTTAGGATTTACCAGAGTTCGAGCTTTTACCGTAAAACATATACATACATATATATTTTCCACCAAAACACGGAACAATAGAAATTTTTATGCACACAAATATTTGTTCCGGGCGGGAATCGAACCGCGACCTTTGGTTCTACAGTTACGGTTTCTAACCACTCGACCGATCGGTCAGACAAATAGCGACACGGCACTATTTTATGGAATCCCACTTCAGAAATACAAACGATTCCTTTACTCAAAGTAAAGCTAGATCAACTGCACACCGATACAACTTTAAAGTACATTGCTTGTCTATAGTCCACCTACATTTAGTTGTTCTATTGTATTATACAGAGCAACTAGAAATGTAAATAAAAGCTGTACAGCTACGAAACCGTAGCTTAATCGCTAAACAAACTGGTCGTACCGAACTGTCAATATAAACGAAAACCACTCAGAATAAACTTTACTATACACAAAATCTGTTAGTTTAGCGTTTTCGCAAAGATGAAAATACTTAGGTAGTTTTTACATTTGAATCGGTTGTTTCCGAAAAGACACATTTCCCAGATCCTTTAGTTTACCGGAAAAAAAAATTCTGGTATAAAACGCTCAAGTTCTGAGGTCTCAAGGAAAGTTTTTCCGCTTTTATTACATATTGTAAAACAGGAAGAGCTACTATGTTAACAAATATTATTAGGTACTGTAATAGAGATAGGTCTTAGAAAGATATGATTTTGAAAGTTTTTGAATAGGTGTTTTTTTTTTAAATGGGATATGAACTATTTATGAAACAAACCCTATGGATATGTTATATTCAGATGGTCTATTCTGGAAAAAAATTATACAAATTATAAAACGGACTAAAGTTTTCAATATAACGGTTTATTTATTTTTTTAGAAAGTAACACAACGCCCGGTATGTCGTTTCTGAAAAAAAAAACGTAAACTTTGATCTCTGCCAAGAAATTTAATTTTACTTGAAGATGTGTAGTTATTGCAGAAAACACGCGTGTAGAGTTGTAACAAACAAAACACAACTTCAAAAGTGAAATAATAAAAAAAATGGAGTTTCTGTTGTTTCTGAAACGACCGATTCATTCATATTAATCTATTTTTCAACAAATATAAGTAAACTACTTCGGTACTTAAAAAATTGCAATTGTAACTTTTTTCTCAAGAAGGCTGAATTCGGAAAACGAATTAGGTCACAGGTCGCCCTTTGTGCCAATATAGATAGTTAAATACAATACTAAAACCACTGCGTTGTAGCACTTTATTAACACACACATAACCCACATTCGATAATACCTATTTATTTCAAACAAAATTACGTTTTACGGATAAGCAGATAGAGTCTATTTTCGAATTACAGGATGGCCGAGAGGAAACGCGATAACCCATATAGGAAACGTGTAGGAGCTGAGGCTAACAGTTCCAATCATTGCTTAACAACATTCAACGCAGAGATTATTTACTGTAATGTAACACAAAGTATATTTACTCTTCAATAAGTATCTTAAAATATTTGTTATTTCACGTGTTTCTGAGTTCAAGGCTTTATACGCTCAATTTGAGATTTATTTCGCTTTAGTCAATACTCTTGGGAAATTTTGTTATATAGTAACACTAGCTTTTACCTTTAGTCTACCTTTTATATTATAGACATGTAACTTAATACAAAGCGACAGCTAAAGTCGATCCGCGTTATCCTAAGTATTGCACACATACACGTATTACGAGGAACAAGGCTTGAACTAAGTCAGTTAGCTTACTATTGATAACACAATTTTCTTCACAATACGCTGATTATACGCCTTGTGGTAGAATAAATCGAAGCCGTGACCAAGATCCTATAACTTCTGCTTCTTTACACCATACACAGAATTCAAAAGCTTTTTTTCAAAATCCGTACTCTCGTCATAGTCCCTGCGATCGGATTTTTGAAACGGAGCGTATTCGTTGCGATAAGCGTTTTAATTCCAAAGGAACATCAACAACGATAGAGTTTGGACACATATTACTGGATCTTGTAATTCGGCCAAAATAAATATTTTGTCTATTTTCTGGTTTGATTTATTAAATCGACCAATTTTTGTTAACATAGCCAACCTTATTACTATTCTGATGGTGTTATCTACATACAGAATGTTATGATATTCCCTTGGCTCATTACGATTCTGATGTCATGCAGAGCTTTGAGAAAAATCCTGTTTTCGTCTATCTCTGACACAGTAGTAAATACTTACATAATTTTGGTTTGTTTTAATATTTTAACTGTGTGTGTATTTTAAATTTCATTAATATAATAATTTTTCAACCTTTTGTTCGGGCATAGGCAAGTTAATTTGGGACTAGATGACCGTGTGTGGGAAGGCCCATATATATTATTATTGTGGCGTCATGTTAAGATTTGTAGACAAAACTACCGTGGACGAGTAATTTTTCCGATTGTGACGGAGCGGGACGACATAAAAGTCTTGCAAGTTAGCACCGGTAGACATAAAGAGATATATCGTTTCGGGACGATAATAATTGCCTTCGACAAAATTTTGTCGCGGCGTACATGTTAGGCCTGCATAACGGAGTTTACTAATAAATCAAGTGCGAGAACAGTGTAATTCGTGATCTGTGTAAATTGTGATTAAATCAGTTTGTGATTTTGTGTCATAATAAAATAAAGTATAATTAAATTGGTGTTTAGTGCATCCCATATATCTCGAGCAATAGCACATAACAGAGACATTATGTAAAAGCATGCACCGTCGTAGATAAATTAAAAAGAAGTGGCGAAAGACAAGATGGTGGATGTAGGTATACGGAACAGTATTGTGCCTTCTACAGAAGTACGTGTATTATTATTAACGAGAGCCAAGATGGGCCAGCGTGTGAACGCGTGCGCCGTCAAGCACAATCCCTTTGATGTTTGCTCCAAAAACCGACAACACGGTCATCATTGACTGATTTGTTGGCCGAGTGGTTAGAGACCCTAACTGCGGAGCCGAAGGTCGGGAGTTTGATTCCCGCCCGGGACAAATATTTGTGTGCATGAACATGTGTATTTGTTCCGTGTGTGGGTAAAAAAGTATCTATATATGTATATACTTATAAAAAAAAAGAATATTTAAATGTACATCATTTGTCTAGTACCCCACAATACAAGCATAATACTTGCGCACTTTGGGACTAGATGGCGCTGTGTGGGATGTCCCAGATATTATTATATTATTATTATTATCATCGACCATCATCGTCATCATGGCCCACTCTACACGATTGTGATTGTCAATGGGTCGTAATGGCAGATGGTGAAGAGGAGCCTTCAGAGCCGCACCAACCGATAGCGAATATTATGTTTATTGCATAGTTTGGGTAATTAGAAGACTGAGGCGAAAATACGCGTAGTTTGCCGAGACAAAAAATATGTTTTCATTTTGGGAATACATTATGTACTATGGACAAATTAGAATCGGACCGGTTAGGTTGGAAGTTTGCGTACCTATGCGTGGTATTTTTTTTTATAACAATACAGAAAAACTTTTCGCACAAAATAAATTAATTTACTATTTATATTGAGTGAAGTTTACGTATTTACTGTTTTTCACACGAACTAGGAAAAAAAAAGTCATGATTTTAGCAGTCTATGTATGTGAGGATGTTCATCTGTTCCTTCATAGCTCCTAAACTACTTATCGTATTTTGACAAATAAAGTGCTTAAAGTGTCATTTGCTGCGTCTTTAGGTACATTCCGCGTGTCGCAGGATTCATGAATTATTACTAAATCCAAAATGAATATGTCAGGTGTGGTAGGTACCAGAAAAAATGGTCGTGATGAGAACATTTAAAAAATTTATAACATGTACAAAGAGCGTTTTCTAAAATGGGGCAGTATGGGCATATATTAAACCGTAATAGATACGAGAAAACTATATTATAGATACTTTAGCACTTTTTTGTTAAAATGAAATTTGGATATTTTAAGTTGGTTAAATTTAAAAATATAAAATATATTATGCAATTAAATAAGCACAAAGATCTAGTAAATTTTAAGAAAGTAAAAATCGGTATAGCGGATTCATACGTATAATTTTTTTTTCAGCTTATACTTGGGAAGATTTCTAAGAATAATTCTTGCAGTCCTGTCGACAAAGACGATTGCACAATAATGTTACTATAAGCGTTTAAAGTGGCCCCCGTTTTTCCGCATATACAGCCCGAATTCATTTTTTAAATAGCCCTAAATGAAAAAGTCTAAAGGCGTTATATCTGGGAATTGTGGCGGCCATATTTTAGGGCCAAGCGTACCTAACCGATCCTCGGGGAAATGATTGCTTAAAAATCTATAATTACTATTGTGTGCCGGAGCTCCATACAATTGAAAACATTTTTTTTGGACGTTTATCGAAGGGAAAATCGTTTCTGTGTTTAACGTACTTTCATATAAAGGAACAGCAAAAATTCTCATACCACACACTAACAATTGAAGGAAAATCAAACTTGATTGTGATAAGATTATACATTCATTGTTCGAAAAATAACTTTTATCAGTCTATACGACTGATTGTAAAAAAATTCGATCAGCAGTGGCTCGTCCTATAAACCAAAGACAATGTATGTAGTTATAATTATATCCTTTTAAAATTTTTCTTACTGTCGACTAGTAAATTCCTGTATTTTTTGCAGATTCATTTAAAGAAGCTTTTGCGAAAGCCTCAAAAATAGATATTGTAGATCTTCGTTTGGACTTAAAACAAACTCCTCGTAAATTATGAACTAAATTTAAAAAAATATCTTGCGATTGGGCACTTTTAGTTATGCGTATTTTAAATACCATTTTAGAGCGTTTGTTGTATTACGGTAATTAATAAAACAAGCCTCAATTAAATCAACATTTTCTGGATTAGATAAATATATAGCGAATTTAAGAAACTTAATTTGATAAGGGTTAATATAGTATCCGTGTAAATAACTTTCCAATTAAATAATTTAATTAATAATAATAATAAATAAAACTAATCCAATAATCCACCCCTCGTCGCCCCCGACGCAAATGTGCCCATGATGCTCATCGTATTGCCGCGCTGAATTGCAATGGCAATTCTTTGCACCAGGAAGGCACCGGAACGGGGGTCGAGTCCCCTTTCTTTTAGACGACGGCCGATGCTCGCGACGAAACTTTTCAATAGAAACTTAATATCAAAAGCAAATTGTAATATTTTTTCAGCGAGTATTAACTAAATAAAAATATTGTAACAGCCATATTTAAGTTTTTTTTTTATTTTTAATCTTTTATTATTAAATAGTCACATGAATACCATGGTGTGTACTTTTTATACAATTTTAAAATTCGCGATTCCACAAAAAAAATCTTCAGAAGAGAGAGCCCCTCTCCACTTCTCTCAGTACATTTTTTTATTAATTTGCGTGTCGACGGTTTTTGCGTGTGACTCCGGCTGTATACGTATTACGTATTAGAGCTTTGCACTGTAACTATCAGACACTTTGTGTTTCGTAAGCGTCAAGTCGCCTGTAGCCGGGATGAGTGTATAATTTTCGCACATACACGCTGTTTGTCGGAATCACAACCGACAATACAGGCAAAAATGTACATGCATACTGTATACTCTACGTGTATGGCCCCACCTTCACGGTCTTAAAACCCTCTGGGGTCCAGATTTAATGAAAAAGAAGGAAAAGAAGATGCAAACTTTTCTTATTTCCCTCCAGCTTATGAGTTTATATTTTATTTTTTTAAATTGATGAGGTAAGTTATAGTCAAAGTCATACGCACATTGATGTTGCGTCATTCGCCTTCGGCGTATCATCTACCTAACTGCCGCAACTTTTTATGTCTAACTAACAGGTTTTCAAATATTTTTTAGCTTGACAAAATCACGATGTTTTACCCGTTATACATGAGCGTTTTTTCACCAGCGCCTAAGAAACGCCGCAAAACGGCCGCTCTCAGCAACAAATACATGAGTCGTGATACAACTCGCTTCTTGTTCGCTCCAAAGTCGAAGCAAGTAGCGTCGCAGTAGAAAAAATGCGTGTCAGCGGGACTAGAGCGGACTCGCACCTGCACAAAATTGTACCTGGGTCAGCCTTCAAACAGATTCAGAGGGAACGAGATGTTTGGCACGATCTATGTACAGTAATACGCACGGATCTTTGCTGCTATAAAGTTATTTACAGAAAGCACCGCAGCAGCGTATAATAGAGAAGGAGAGGTCGGATAAGCTCGTCGCTACTCGCTCGCACGCGCGGCCACTACTATACCCCTCGCTGCCCGCGCGGCTGTACCTTCGTAGGTAACTTCGCAGGCAACTAAGAACGGCATAGTTCCGTGCGTAGTACTGTATAGCTCTAGAATTTACATCTACAAACGATGTACGCGACAATCGCGCGATTGACCATGGTAGCACCGCTGAATAGTATAGTATACCGAATAATACCAAAATAGTGGCGAAGTACCGCGCGCCGCGTCGCGCGTCCTATGGACGGATTCGATGTTGAGCCACAAACGACGCATTTATTTACCATAGAATCAAAAGATAGCCTCACGCAGTACACAACAAAACCACATGTTAATTAAATTTTAAAAATATATACATAATTCATAATTATTTATTCATATTTCACTTTCGCTGAACCAGTTGCGCCAATCTAAAAAATCATAGCCATGTTATGTAATAAAATTGTATGAGTTGTTAAAACCAGCGAGCTATTGTTATTCAATGGGTAAAACTGATAATTTCTCACATAGTTATTTACTTCTGGATGACAAATTAAAGATAGATAAATGCTTGCATCTCATTAATGAACAATGTTTTATTAAGTAGTCATTTTAAATGATTCTGAGTCAAGTCTAACATTTTCTTATAAACATAGTTCTGCTTTCATTAAATTAACATTACACGACACGAATGGTATGTACGTATAGATACGCATTATGGTGTGACAATATGTCTATGAAGAATCATGTTTTAAGTAGATCTATTATTTCTTAAATATTTGTTAACACAGAAAGAAAACCATTCTGTGGTAGTAACTAAAGTATATGTCAATAAATTTAGATCAGTATGATTTGTGTATTTGTCATTAAAGATATTAATATTATAGGAGCACATAATGTAATTTTATTGAGTACTAGCGACCCTCCCCGGCTTCGCACAGGTAGCAGAGCATATAAGCCGTAGTGATTTTTCTGTCGTAGTGTCATATCAGCTTGTTGCGTCGATCATGTATGTGGATTAGATTGAATTAGATTTATATGTAACGTAATTTCATCCTACTTGGAGTATTCTTAATGTATTTATTTCGAATTCTGTAAATATTTGAAAAATAGTAAAATAAAATATTTCTTTACACCTATATAACATTGAGAACTTCTGCCTAACCACACGTGTCGCATCGGTATGGGGACAACGACGCGACGCCGCGATATCGTCTACACTCATCGTGATTACGTGCCGAGAGTGTAACTAAACCATAATTAAACAACAATTCAAAAATTCTCTAGTGCGAGTTAAAAATGTAAAAATGAGTCAACTTCGAGGAAAAAGGTAGTAGCGTAACTTATCATCGGTAAGTAAGCAAACCATCAACTAAAATCAATCAAAACAAATTTTTGTCTTTTGCCGCCATTTCTATATGAAAATCATAGATTATAAAGAGTGAAGCGTAAAGTTTGGATACGCATGTATAAAATGTTGGGGAACTATATGACTTAGGTGTAACTGATAATTTTTTTGTTTCTTTATTACTCAACCTATGCCATCTGTCTGTCTGTCTGTCTGTCTGTCACAGAGTATTTTTCAGTCAGAAACTTATTAAGCTAATTTTGTTTAAGGGTAAGCAAAGTTTATATCACATTGCAACGATGATTTTCATTGCACTTCGTTTATTTCTTTACTGTTAAGGCAAAGTGAGATAATATATTGGGTGTAGTTAGTGCAAGCGCATATTCTAGTACTGATATTCAGTACCAATTACAGTTCCATGTATAATTGTTTTATTTATATGGTGAAATATGTATACACAGTATTGATTAAAATGGACATGTCAATTACAACCACCAGTTTTGCCTCTTTCAATTAATTTTACTGCGATCCCTTACATTACTCAATTCAATAGGCAGAATATAAACAAAGTTTCGCATGTCGTCTCTGTCTCTGTCGTATATCTATGACTCATTAGTACGGCTCATTTAGCCGCCACGCTTGCACCCCGCACTGCATACTGTTGCACACGTATGCACTGTTCGCGCCGTCTATTACATAGTAATATTATTTCTATGTTTCTATGCGCCGCACTTGGCCTCTTGTCGCACGATAGTTTTTATTTCGTGATAATTCCTAAGAAATTAATTTGATTTGTCTGGTGTAAAGGGCAATCATAATCTGTATGAAATGCTGAAGGTAAATAACGTATTTAATTTGATAAGGATTAGTACTGTATCCGTATAAATTGCTTTCCAATTACCACATCATATGACACCATTTTTTCAAACATAAAAATAGATATAGTAAGCTATCTATAAAAGATGTCTATCTCCCAATAACCCCAAAAAATACTTCACAAGTTCAAAGACTCACACACAAAGGGTTCCTTAATCACTGTCACTACATATTATAAAATAAAGTCCCCCGCAACGCCTGTCTGTCTGTCTGAACGCGATAAACTCAGAAACTACCGAACGGATTGGCATATTATTGACACTAATGGACAGAGTAATTCAAGACGAAGGTTTACGTGTATAATTTATTAATGTTTTGTGGAAATTTGTTGAAATATGACAATTATTGTTTAAAAAGTCAGAAAAAAATCAAGCCGGCTGGGAGCTTTCATCGAAAACGCTTACTAATCCTTTTGAGATCTAACAAAATAATGTATGGATGAATTGTGTCTCTTTTATAGGACTAAAGAAAAGACCGCGATGGCATGTGTCTATCTTTTATGGATAGCTTACTATACCTATTTTTATGTTTAAAAGAATGGTGTCATATGAGGTAATTAGAAAACAATTTATACGGATACAGTTATATATACGTTATTTACCTTCAGCATTTAATGCACATTATGATTGCCCTTTACACTATACAATTTAACTTAATATCATAGGAGCTGTTGCGAAATATAAATATCGGGCGATAAACAGCTGGGCACCGCGCCGGCCCATACCGGATGACGCGACACGCGTGGTTAGGCTGAAGTTTTATATTAAGAAATACTGTAGTTTGTTTTTATGTATTTATTCTTTACTGTTTCAAATATTTATAGAATTCAAAATAAAATACATTAAAAATACTCCAAGTAGGATGAATTTACAATACATTTGTATCTAATTAAATCCAATCCACATGTTCGACACAACAAGCTGATAGGACACTACACAGAAAAAACACTACAGCTTATATGCTCTGCTACCCGTGCGAAGCCGGGACGGGTCGCTAGTACAATATAAAAAAAAAACACATTTTCTTGCATCGGGACGTTCTTTAATTTTTAATTTTATTGAAGTGAAAACTTCTTTAGCATCATTGTGATTTGAAAGTCGATGAAACGAAAAAGCTACGGTAAAAAGAGACAGACATATAAATTTATAAGATTTAACGTGGAGTAAATGAGATAGGGTATAGGTGAGATAGCATTATACAGTGTTTCTTATGTTCGTGGTTGTCTTTGTGCTCTGCTTCGTACCCCCTCCACTCGTGCTTTCAAAAGCACAGTGAGAGTTTACTTGGGCCTCAGCGTTGTACGTGTGTTAATACGTGTTTGTGCGCGCATGCATAGTACAAAGCTTGAGAAAAGGCATCATAACAACCGTGGTGTTTTGTATACGTGTACGTATTGTTTATAATAAAAATTCTCCAAATATGTCAAAAGCGAATGCAGAATATTGTCGCGATTATCGAAAAAAAAAGGAAAACAAGATTAAAATTATGTAACTTTGTATCACTATGATGATTACTAAATCCTACAATTATTATCCTTTTCCCGAAATTTTACATTCATCTCATTATCTTGAAACCAAAATTTTGAAGGTTTTACTTCTACCACGTGTGAATTGCGTAAATTTTTTTTTTATTATTTGTTGTTATAGCAGCCAGAGTTATATTAACTCTGTGAAAATTTCAAGTAGCTTACTATTACGGTTTAGAAGATGCAGCTCTGTAACAAACGGATGAACGGACTGACAGCCAGCGGAGCTTTAGTTATAGGGTTTCCGTTGGTATCCTTTTGGCATGGATTTCTAAAAAAACGTGCCAAGGGTTTCATCAGCCTGGAGGGTTCCAAGATCAGATCGAACTTTAGGAGTTGGTCCATATTCACTACTAGTACTACCAGTACTATCTCATAAAAATGTTTTAGTGTTGTTAGGTTTGATCTAAGGTTTCATGTGGTGAGATCCCAAACTATAACATAACATTATAAATAACACAAGGAAAATTTCCTTTCAGAGTAGGTATTTTATCTTAGAGGTATATATACACTGCAGTCACACAGCATTTGAAACAGTTTATTTATGCATTTTGTAATAACAGGTAAGTAGATGGTTTCATAGCGCTGAGGAGTAAAGGTTTTCTACATACCTTCAATAAACAAATTACTTACTGGATTTCCACCTACGTCTACACTCGCATGGTCTACATATTGCTGTTATTAACCCCAGTAGTGGTTTAACCCCAATTTAAACATAGATAATGATAACCCTTAATTTTGGTCATGTGTGCTATGTTTTTACAAATCATAATTTCTTATCCTCTCCCCTCCTCATCTCTCTTTTGATAATTTTTTCTTACAGTATTTAAATGTTGTAAAATTTACCCTATTTTTTTCATTTTTAGTAATTAGCATGTATGCTATTTCAAAACCTATGATCTGAATCCTTTTCAATGGTATAGTCAACAAATGTTTCTGCTTCATTACCTCTGAATTTATAATTAATATTATTTACTTATAAAGAGGAAAGATTTTATTTTTTGTTTGTTACAGATAAACTCAAAGACCCCATTACTGATTTTAAAATTCTTTCACATATAGAAAGATACATTATCAGCGAGTAACATAGACTTTATTATATTTTCAAACTAGCTTACCGCCCACGGCTCTACTCGCGTGAGTTACACAGTTGTACCGAACTCTTATAATTTTTTGCATAAACATAGTTTACAAGTTAAAAAGTGACATAAGCTACTTTTTATCTGGGAAAAAGGGGTTCAAATATGTAGTCCACACAACCACGGGCTCGTAAGCTAGTCTCTGAAAATAAGTATAAAGATAGCTATTTCATAGTCAATTCTGGACGAACATAAAGACATGAAAATTCTAATAATTGTTTACAGGATTTCAAAGATGTGTAAATAGTACATCCCATTTAAACTTTGGTATTAATTTTGAAAGCACAGATTTCATTTTGAAGCTAGGGGTATATGACTGTACCTGCACAAGAACGCTTAAAGCGTCGTATTCCGATCAGCCATAAAGTTTGAGGCAAACTATACCTATCTATAAAAATATATATATATGTGTTGCTATACAAACGTCCTGTATAAAATATTTTTATCTTCACCAACTGCCCTTTAAGAAATTGAGATGAAACAAAGAGTAGTTTCTAAGTGGAAATGTACTCAAAAATATATCAAAATTTATTCAGCCATTTATCTTTTTTTTCAAAAAAAATATATCAAAATTTATTCAGCCATTTGAGATTTTTTTTTTTTATTTAATATAACTTTAAAGAACCATAGACTTTAGGTCTATGTAATTAATGGAATTTTTATCCCTAAGACTTTAATAGCTACTTATTACTAATATTTTTGGCATATTTGCAGCTTATGCAGTTTGGTACTCCTCTAGTGAGTTTGTCCTAAAAACTACTTGGCGCTATATATGTATTTTTGTTTTAACCTTATTTTCTAAAGGAACAATATTTTATTATAATTACAAGATCAGGTATTATAGACACTTGCAACCCGAGTTTGCACCTTACCTCAGCTTAGTTACTAACATACCTACCAAATAATACCATATCCCACTTAGATATTGGTTAAAATTTTAAAGTTACAGACAGACAGCAAAATTTTACTTATAGGTAAGTATAGATTTTAGTCACAATTTAATCCTAACATGAATTCACAAGAATCTTTGTGTGATATGAAAATGTGGATTTCGATGTTTCGTTACCTGAATAAACTTCAGACAATACATTCGCCCATAAATTTTGCATGTTTTTGACAGATTTTGTACTTATATATGAGAGTTATGGATGTTTGTCTGCCTGTCGTTTCATTTCAAACAGACCGTCAGTTAAAGTAAGAAGTAGTCTTGGCAACGTTCCATACTATGATGTTTGTTATGATGTACAAAAATTGTATTGGATTTTTTGTTTTGTTACAAGTTTTTACTATTTAAACATGAAATATTATTTAAATTAAAATATATATACGTATTTAGTATGCATAAAAGTATGAATTGAAGAGAAGCCCTCTACTGCGTTTACCGTTTAACCACTCATACTCTAGCTAGCTGATGCAAGATGATGAGAGTCCTTACAAGTATCAGTGCGCAAGGTCCCCGCGCGCCGGCCACAACCCCAAAAAATTGCATAATGTAACTTCAATACAGTGAACTGACATTTATAACGCTATTAAAACCAAACGCTGCTGTCAAATTAATTTACTCTATGTTAGTGTATGATTAAACATTCAGCATTTTCCATTTCCTAGAAGCAATAACAAAGTAACTTTGATCAGGTGTTAGTTATTTCTTTAAAAAAATCTTTGTAGGATGTGGACTTAGCATATATCAGGACGGAATGTCTCATACTTTAAAACAAATGAAACTGTACGGAAAATGTAAGACTCCGTGATTAGACAGACCATATGTCATTATCATTGTTTTAAACGTTAAATTACACATGAAATGTATTTTCTGATTGCTTATTTTTTTTCCACTACATATTTTACATGTGGGTCACACAAAATTCTACTTCCCAGCAAATATTTCTAAACTTGCAACTGGTGTATGTTTGGTTGAGGCATATATTTTATTGTTCACATTTTTGTTGTATTTCTACGAACAACCATGGATGTGTAGAAGTTTTATAAATACAAGTATTTAAAATGTAGATTCTAAATTTTGCATGTGATATGTGATATATTAAAAAATTGTAAAGTTAATAAGAAAAACAAGGTTTTTGTAGACATTACTGATTTATGATCAACTGCATGTAAAAATAACACAAGACATAAATTTCTCTAGAATAAATAACTCTTTCTTATTTAAATATTCTTATTAACCATACCATATTTTAACACTTGGCATAATTTAGTATTTAAGAGGGTACGGCTTTCCAAAACTACCACCCTAGATATGTTAATAATAATTTAGCGGGTGGAAGGACGAGGACAGAAAACCAACTTTCAGAATTTTCAGGAATGCGGAAATGTAAAAAAAACCAAAAAAAAAAACTGAAAACTACGTACTCGTTACCACCGACATGAATTTGCTCTTTGTATTGACATAATCAAAGGATCGACTATTGACGGAGGGAATTGACTTCAACTTTAGTAACAATTGAAAATTCGATATGCATGGCGCTCGGCGGCCGCTGCCGCGGCACGCTCGCTTCGCTCGCTCGCCTCGCGCGTTTTTTATGTTCCTAGTGGGTTGGAACCATCTATTGTTGGAACAGTAGTCGGAGTGCTCATATATTCGGTTTTATTGTATATTTTTTTAAACTAATCTAACCTACCTACGGTAACCTATGAAATGGCGGGAAAGCAACCTACCTTAATCGAATTCTTTTTAAATGTTCTTTTATGTATTAAACTGAATTAGTTGAAACTTATTACAAGAGTGGCTAGCTATTTAGTGTTAGTTTCAAGTGTTTTGAGTCTGAGGGTTATCAAAAATGTCTTAGTAACAGGTATTTTTAACTCATTTTTAATTTTGCTTTTTTCGTATTTCCGCATTTCTAAAAATTCTAAAAGTGGGTTTAATCTTCTCACCTCGCCCCCCTCTTTCTTATTATTAATACCCTTAGGGTGGTAGTTTTGGAAAGCCAACCCTTTAAGAGGTCTAAACATATATATTATGCAGTGTGTGTAGGATGACTTGTAAGTAGAACATGTCCACTAGTTATTTTGATGAACAAAGAGATTTATCTAATTAAAAATTCATAATTCAAATTCAATATTTAAAAATTCAAAGTTGTACAATTTTGTACCTAATGTAAAATCACTAATAAATTGTGGTAATTTTAGTATTTAGTATTGATTAATTCTTTATTAAAACTCAAGTAAAGCAAAACTTGATATGTATTTCATTAAGATTTAATCACACACTAACTGACAGTCAAATTAAAGTAATAGGTACCTACAACTGATACAGAAACACTAAAAAGAGCCAGCAAGGCACTCATAAGATTTTTTTTTTTTTAACACATTTAGTGAAAACTATTACAATTATAATAATGTCCATGTGTTATTATAATTTAAATATTCATCAATTATTAGGCTTTTTTATAATCTCGATTGGAATTGCATCTATTTTTCAAACATTTGGAATAACTAATAACTCACCTTCTCTGGCTTTCAAGTAAACCGTGTTGGCTACAATATTCTCCAATTCCATCAGTTCCAGTGTGGCGGATTTTGATCGCGACCTTTCTCAGAGCAAGTGTCCGCCGGTGCGGCCGCCGCGCCGCGCTCCAAAGCGTCGGACGCTCTCCCATCAATACCCCAAACTAGACTTTACAACTTACGCATCCTCAAAACACCGGAAAATCACACAAATCATAAATTGCACGCCAGAAACAACAAAATCCGAACACCTTCACGTAACAAACAGATCTTCAAGGGTGTGGTGTCAACTCTACGCGTTCACGCACAAGTTTATCATCGATTCAGATTTATAATTCATTAAGGAATATGAAAAATTGATGTTTAATTAATTATTTGTCGAGAACACGCCCGACTAATAAAATAACTACCGACAACGAACAAACTGCGTGTGTACGACAGTGTGCGTTAAAAAAACACAATTTTTTTTCTTTGTCCAATGTTGCCAATTTTAAACAATATATATACCATAAAGGTATATATACTAGCGTAAGAGAGGAACACAGTGTGCGAATGACATCCAGCTCTTTGCGGAAATCCTACATGCGAGAAAGAAATGCAAGAAAATCTGACATAAAACCTCTTTGAACACATTTAGTCTTCTTTACTCACTTGTCAAAATAAGGTCCAGCTTTGTTTTCTATTTTGTGTTATAATCGTTTTGAATTCTACAAAAATTAATTCTTGTGATAAAAATGGTGTAGTGTTCAGTTTTAAATTGCACTGTAACATATGTTAATAATCCAAATAAAGAGACATTTCACCGGTAAGTACTGCCAATAACATACTGTTATCTTAATGCTTATTTTTATAAAAAGCAATCCTAAATTTACTTGGTTATACATCAGTAGTATACGGTAAATACTTTATTTTGTAAATAATTTGTTATTTTAAACAATTATGTGTACGATACAAAAATATTGTGTAAAATTACAATCAAACAATGAAGCATAGGGATTGCACAAAATGTATCGATATGTCGATATTTTCAAATATAAATATTTTGTAAATTTGATATTACCTAATTGCACCTGTTCCACTGGAATGATGTCGTTAACTGTTTTTAAACATATTGTGAGGTTTATTTAGCCTAGCAGCACATTGTAAGGGAAAGTATGACATCTATACATATATACTACACATAGGGTATATATGTAAATACAAGACTTTTTCAAATGAAAATATAAGATATATACACAATTAATTTTAATCGTTATTTATTTATGATTTAAAATCTGATGCTCTATTTAATTTTAATCGTTATTTATTTATGATTTAAAGTCTGACGTTCTATCTGTTCTCTGATTATGAACGTCGTAAATACTTAAACTTTGAATGACAAAACTACTGTATACAATAGTTTAACCTCATTTTCCTCCAAGAAACTGCGGTGTTAAAAAATGCTTCCTGATAATGATGACTATTTCATAATATCCAGGTTTCCTGTAAACACGGTTAGCATAGAACAATGGAAAAAAATGTTAAATAGAACAGGTGGGACTCCTCGAAAACATTCTTTGGTTTGCAGTAGACATTTTACGGATAACTGTTTTGTCTAACTAAATCACCGACGACTTTTGAAGAAAGTATCTATACCTACTGAATTTGTGCCGTTAGGGGTTTCTTTTTTTTTCATATGTGCTTACTAAGTATATTAAGTAATATACTAATAATACTTAATATCTAAAGTCAGAGCATTTATGCCAACTGTAATTTCTGTACAGGTCAATCTGAAGACCAAGCGATCGGTGTCAGCGTACGTTTACCGGGATATGTCACCAGGACCTTCAACTTTAGAGCCTAAACCTTTATTTCAGCACTAATATAAAATGGATTTGAAGAAAAGTCCATCACAGTGAAAATATCAATTTTAGGCAAATTATCACTATGTCTTTTACAAAAACTTGTTCCTTTATATTCAAATAAAACTTAATTACCTATTACACAAAGAAACAAAAGATATTATAGACTAGTCCAAGGCATCCAAGGCATAATTTGTGGTGT
Source organism: Luffia ferchaultella (assembly GCA_949709985.1). Classification (NCBI taxonomy): domain Eukaryota; kingdom Metazoa; phylum Arthropoda; class Insecta; order Lepidoptera; family Psychidae; genus Luffia; species Luffia ferchaultella. The sequence goes on from OX453263.1 coordinate 2,918,126, forward strand.
AGTGAGACGACGCGACACTCAATCGAGTAGACAATGTGACGTCATGGGCAGTAAGAATCCACCAGTCAAACCGCACGAAAATACATAATAATAATAATAATAACGTGCACATTACAACGTCGTGGCCCCAAACTAAGCATTAGCTTGTGTTTTGCGTACCAAGCGAAGACATCACATACATATAACAACCAAGACCCGGTACCAGTATCGATATTCATCATATAAATACTGACCCGACCTGGGATTCGAACCCGGGACCTCCAGCTTCGTAGGCAGGGTCGCTACCCACTAGGCTAAGCGGTCGTCAAATTAATAAATACCAATAATTTATTTCTCAGTCATTTATTGACGAATTTGAAAAAAACTTTCACTGTTTTATTAGTTTTGGTTTATCTTTCAATTCTATCGAGTTAAATTGTATATTTTGAACATCATGAACTTCTCTATTGTAAATGTTTTTGTTTTGTACATTCTCATTTTTTTGTTTACAAAGAGTTAAAATTTTGTTGTTATGCGTTGCAACGTGACGTATTGTAATTAAAAATAAAAATCGTTTATTTATATTGTTTTATTTATTACTTGGCTTGTATTCAACTAAATATTAACATTTCCATAATGATGTTAACGCTTTCTTTACTTCTGCAAATTTTTTATTATCAACTGTTAACAAAAAAAAATATTTATTGTAGTAAAGGAAATGGCATTTGAATTGACTGATTGATGATTTGTCATTTTAAAAAACTAAAAGTTAGGAAAAGTAACTCAAAACAAAAATTATGTAGTATAGCAGATTCAAAATAATAAATAGGATTGCCGATTTCGACTTATGATATCGCGGTAAATTCAACGACACATTATCATGAAAGTACTACGTGCTATCGATAATATAAAAAACACCCATGTACATCACTAAAACTGGCTCAACCACATGTGAATTTTGCACACATACTCATTTCCGTTTCGGTCATGCGATGTTTAGATGTCAGTTGGTCTCCTACGCTAGTATATATATGTCTATGATATATACCTATGATATATACGGATCACATAAACCTGTGTTGCCCCTTAAAACGAGTAACCTAGAGGATTCCCATAAAGGTATATATACTAGCGTAAGAGAGGAACACAGTGTGCGAATGATATCTAGCTCTTTGCGGAAATCCTACATGCGCGAAAGAAACGCAAAAAAAACTGTCATAAAACCCGTTTGAACACATTTAGTTTCCATTAGCGACTTGTCAAAATAAGGTCCAGTTTTGTATTCTATTTTGTGCTTTAATCATTCTGAACTATATAAATTAAATCTTGTTAAATACAATGGTGTCGTGTTCTGTTTTAGATTGCTTTGTAACATATGATAATAAGCCAAATAAAGAGAGATTCCACATGTAAGTACTGCCAATAACATACTATTATCTTAATGCTTATTTTTATAAAAAGCAATCCTAAATTTACTTGGTTATACGTGAATAGTATACGGTAAATACTCTATTTTGTAAATAATTTGTTATTTTAAACAATTATGTGTAAGTAACAAAAATATTGTGTAAAATTACAATCAAACCATTTAGCATAGGGATTGCACAAAATCTATCGATATGTCGATATTTACAAATATAAATATTTTGTATATTTAATATTACCTAATTGCACCAGTTCCACTGGAAGGATGTCGTTAACTGTTTTTAAACATAAGAGAGAGTATGACATCTGTACATATATACTACACATAGGATATATATAAATACAAGAATTGCTCATATAAAAATATAAGATATATACACAAATAATTTTAATCGTTATTTATTTATTGTGGTATTCAAATAATACACGAGTGTACAGTTCGATGAGTATAATCTTACTGAATCTTGGAAAATTGCGTACGGAGGGTAGATGCACAGATACCACACTCCTCCGCGTCTTTAAAGTCTGACGTTCTATCTGCTCTCTGATTAAAAACATTATAAATAATTTAACTTTAAATGACAAAGTTACTGTATACAATAATTTAACCTCATTTTCCTCCAAGAAACTGCGGTTTTAAAAAATGCTTCCTGATAATGATGACTATTTCATAATATTCAGGTTTCCTGTAAACGCGGTTAGCAGAGAACAATGAATAAGAATGTTAATTAGAACAGGTAAGACGCCTCGAAAACATTCTTTGGTTTGCAGTAGACATTTTAAGGAAAACTGTTTGGTCTAACTAAATCACCGACGACCTTTGAAGAAAGGATCTATACCTACTAAATTTGTGCCGTTAGGGGTTTCTTTCTTTTTCATATGTGCTTACTTAGTATATTAAGTAGTATACTAACGCCGAAGTATATACTTAATATTTAAAGTCAGAGCATTTATGCCAACTGTAACTTCTGTACAGGTCAATCTGAAGCCCAAGCGATCGGTGTCAGCGTACGTTTACCGGAATATATCACCAGAACCTTCAACTTTGGAGCCTAAATCTTTATTTCAGCACTGATATAAAACGGATTTGAAGAAAAAAGTCTATCACAGTAAAAATATCAATTTTAGGCAAATTATCACTTTGTCTTTTACAAAAACTTGTTCCTTTATAATCAAATAAAACTTAACTACCTATTACATAAAGAAACAAAAGATATTATAGACTTGGATGAAATATAGGAATTTCATCCAAAGCATAATTTGTGGTGCAGTGAGACGACGCGACAGTCGATCGAGTAGGCAATGTGACGTCACGGGCAGTAAGAGGCCATCAGTCAAACCACACGAAAATACATAGATTTCAATAATTTATTTCTCAGTCGTTTATTGACGAATTTAAAAAAAAAACTTTTACTGTTTTATTAGTTTTGGTTTATCTTTCAATTCGATCTAGTTAAATATGATATTCATCATGACACTTCTCCATTGGAATTGTTTTTGTTTCGTACATTCTTATTTTTTTGTTTACAAAGAGTGCTAAAAAGTTTGTTGTTATGCGTTGCAACATGACGTATCTTCATTAAAAATAAAAATGGTTTATTTATATTGTTTTATTTATTACTTATCTTGTATTCAACTAAATATAAAAATTTCCATAATGATGTTAACGCTTTCTTTACTTCTTTCTGCAAATTTTCAATTATCAACTGTTAACAAAAGAAAATGTTTATTGGTGTAAAGGAAATGGCATTTGAATTGATCGACTGATGATTTGTCATTTTAAAATACTAAAAGTTAGGAAAAGTAAATCAAAACTAAATAGGCAAATAAGAAAACTAACCGATGTGCCTACAGCGAGGCTGGTTTATTTTAGCTACTTTCATAGCATAATGTCATATGGCATTCTGCTATGGGGAAAGGCCGCTGACATTCAAACAATATTTGTTCTGCAGAAAAGGGCTATTCGAGCTATATATAAATTAAAATCTAGAGATAGTGTAAAGGCTCATTTTAGAGAAGGTAATATTTTGACAGTCCCTTGTCAGTATATTTATGAAAATATAATTTATGTACATAAAAACATAAATGCTTTCTCTAGGGTGGGTGATGGCCACAACTTAAATACAAGACATAAGCATATGTTATCAATTCCCAGGTTCAGGCTCTCAAAGGTTAATAATTCTTTCATGGGAAATTGTATCCGTTTTTATAATAAAATTCCAAAAGAAATGTTAGACTTGAATTCTAATCAATTTATAAAGCGAGTTAAAGTCCAACTCATGAAAAAAGCTTATTATTGTATTACCGAGTATTTAAATGATAAGTGCGCATGGACATCATTGTAATAGTTGTAAGACTTTAAATTAAAAAAGAAAAAACAATTAAGAAAAACATATATTTAAATAAAATAAACAGAGAGGAGTTTCTTGCCGGTTCTTCTCCTCCTAGTTTTTGAACCGGTACCTAATCAATTTTTACGACTTTCAATAAGTGTGTGCAAACATCTTATATTGAATAAAAACTTTTTGAATTTTGAATTTTTTCCGTTTCGGTCATGCGATGTTTAGATGTCAGTTGGTCTCCTACGCATCTCCTACGCTAGTATATTATGTCTATTAGTAATCCAGTAAGAGGCGGCATAGACGAGTATATTAGGGGATGATTAGGGCACGATCGAGACGAGACGAGATAGTCGACGCGACATTGAACTGATAGTTCGTGAGCTATTAGGTTTTGGAGTGAATAATTATCGTAATTATCCACTTACTACGCTACGTCCTTTGTTCTTTTAGATACTGACCCCTATGAAGTACATAATATACTTATGAATTTAAAATCGAATAGCGCCCCTGGGTGGGATAACATACCAACAAAATTTATTAAAATTGGTAAAGAATTTATCATCCCTATAATATGTCACTTATCAAACTTATGCTTCGCTGGAGGAGTATTCCCTGGCATACTTAAACAATCTGTGATAGTACCTATACATAAGGGTGGAGACAGAGACGATGTTAATAATTATAGACCTATTTCTATTCTACCTGTTATCTCAAAAATATTAGAAAAACTTTTAAACAATAGACTGGTAAATTACTTAAATAAATATAACATTTTATCTAAATCACAATATGGTTTTAGAAAAGGTAAATCTACAAAAGATGCAATTTTGGACTTGACCTCAGAAGTAGTTCACCAGCTTGATCAAGGAAAAAAGTGTGTTACTGCATTCTTAGATTTGAAGAAAGCCTTTGACACTGTCTCTGTCCCCATTCTTGTGCAAAAATTAGAAAGGATTGGTGTTAGGGATGTTTCCTTAAAAATCTTTAAAGATTACTTAAGTGAACGCAAGCAGAAAATCAAAATTGGAGAGTATATAAGTAGTGATCTGGAAATAACCTATGGTGTACCACAGGGGAGTGTCCTTGGCCCAACATTGTTTTTGATATACATTAATGATTTATGTAATTACAAACCTAAAAATGGCCACATATTTTCGTATGCTCACGACACTGCTGTGGTGTTTACGGGTGACACTTGGGGTGCAGTGCAAAATACGGCTGAAACTGGCTTGGCTGATATTGCTACGTGGCTACAGTCAAATCTTCTTTCTCTAAATACATTAAAAACTAAATACATTTGCTTTGCTATTAATAACTGTGCTCAGCCTGGTAATGAATTTTATATTAAAATACATAGTTGTAATAGTCTTAACATCAGCACAACCGATCGATGCTCATGTCCTCTCATCGAAAAAGTAGCTTGTGTCAAGTATTTGGGTGTAATGGTTGACCAGCGTTTATCTTGACATGCACATTTAGAAGCAACTGCCACAAGAATAAGAAAAATGATCTGGATTTTTAAAATTTTAAAGTATGTAGCTTCTAAAATTTTGTTAAATAAAATATATGTTGCACTTATAGAATCAATTCTCATTTATTGTATCTCGGTTTGGGGTGGTGCTTCTAAATTTAAATTTCTTGTACTAGAGCGCGGGCAGCGGTCCTTGCTAAAAGTCATGTACTCTAAACCGTACCGATTTTCCACAAAGGAGCTGTACTCCGAGTGTCAACTACTCACTGTCAGAAAACTATATATCCTCAATGTTATTCTAGATAAGCATAAAAGTTTGCCTTATGACAGTAAGATAAGTGGTAGGAGAAGGAAGGATGTAGTTGACAAATGTACAGTTAATACTGCCTTTGCCAGCAATCAATATAAAAAACGTTCTGTATATCTATACAATAAAATAAATAAAAAATTAAACATATATCCATTAAGAATATACGATTGTAAAAAAAGCGTCTGTGCCTGGCTAAGGCAACTGGACTACGAAGAGGTTGAGACACTATTAAAAGTTGTTAAATAAACATACTAATACAACACATACACACACCCTACACACACGCAACACACCCACCCACACCCACACACACACACACACACCCTCACCCACACACACACACACACCCACCCACACCCACACCCACACCCACACACACACACACACACACCCTCACACACTCACACACACACACACACACTAAAATGTAAGTACCTATATATTATTTTTTCTCTTTTGTTACATTAATGTACATTAATACTGTAACATTAATAATTATATATAATCTAGTTATGTATTTTTGTATCAAACATATAAGAAGTGGAGGAGCGGGACATCCTGGCACAAGTATATAATTTACTTATAAGGATGTCCCAACACCTGTTACTATTTTGTTTCTCTGAATTATTAATAAACATTTTTTTAATTTTTTTTTTAATTTTTAATTTTAACTTACTACGTGAATTAATTTATTTAGTTCGCTCAGAATTAGCTACGCAAGCCTACAAGCTTCCGCTATGCTCAACTGTGCTCAACTATCATATGCTGGACGGCAAAACTGCATGCGCTCGTGTACGTACTGTAGCCGTGTGCGTGTACGCTCAGTGGAATGGAATGGAAAACCGATGGATGGTTTAGGTTATGGTTCGTTCGTGTTAGTTCGTGGTTAGTCCATAGACATATATATACTAGCGTAGGAGACCAACTGACATCTAAACATCGCATGACCGAAACGGAAATGAGTATGTGTGCAAAATTCACATGTGGTTGAGCCAGTTTTAGTGATGTGCATGGGTGTTTTTTATATTATCGATAGCACGTAGTACTGTCATGATAATGTGTCGTTGAAATTACCGCGATATCATAAGTCGAAATCGGCAATCCTATTTATTATTTTGAATCTGCTATACTACATAATTTTTGTTTTGAGTTACTTTTCCTAACTTTTAGTTTTTTAAAATGACAAATCATCAATCAGTCAATTCAAATGCCATTTCCTTTAGTCCAATAAATATTTTTTTTTGTTATCAGTTGATAATAAAAAATTTGCAGAAGTAAAGAAGGCGTTAACATCATTATGGAAATTTTAATACTTAGTTGAATACAAGCCAAGTAATAAATAAAACAATATAAATAAACGATTTTTATTTTTAATTACAATACGTCACGTTGCAACGCATAACAACAAAATTTTAACTCTTTGTAAACAAAAAAATTAGAATGTACAAAAGAAAAACATTTACAATAGAGAAGTTCATGATGTTCAAAATATACAATTTAACTCGATAGAATTGAAAGATAAACCAAAACTAATAAAACAGTGAAAGTTTTTTTAAATTCGTCAATAAATGACTGAGAAATAAATTATTGATATTTATTAATTTGACGACCGCTTAGCCTAGTGGGTAGCGACCCTGCCTACGAAGCTGGAGGTCCCGGGTTCGAATCCCAGGTCGGGTCAGTATTTATTTGATGAATATCGATACTGGTACCGGGTCTTGGTTGTTATATGTATGTGATGTCTTCGCTTGGTACGCAAAACACAAGCTAATACTTAGTTTGGGGCCACGACGTTGTAATGTGCACGTTATTATTATTATTATGTATTTTCGTGCGGTTTGACTGGTGGATTCTTACTGCCCATGACGTCACATTGTCTACTCGATTGAGTGTCGCGTCGTCTCACTACACCACAAATTATGCCTTGGATGCCTTGGACTAGTCTATAATATCTTTTGTTTCTTTGTGTAATAGGTAATTAAGTTTTATTTGAATATAAAGGAACAAGTTTTTGTAAAAGACAAAGTGATAATTTGCCTAAAACTGATATTTTCACTGTGATGGACTTTTCTTCAAATCCATTTTATATTAGTGCTGAAATAAAGGTTAAGGCTCTAAAGTTGAAGGTCCTGGTGATATATTCCGGTAAACGTACGCTGACACCGATCGCTTGGTCTTCAGATTGACCTGTACAGAAATTACAGTTGGCATAAATGCTCTGACTTTAGATATTAAGTATTATTAGTATATTACTTAATATACTTAGTAAGCACATATAAAAAAAAAGAAACCCCTAGCGGCACAAATTCAGTAGGTATAGATCCTTACTTCAAAAGTCGTCGGTGATTTAGTTAGACAAAACAGTTATCCGTAAAATATCTACTGCAAACCAAAGAATGTTTTCGAGGAGTCCCACCTGTTCTATTTAACATTTTTTCCATTGTTCTATGCTAACCGTGTTTACAGGAAACCTGGATATTATGAAATAGTCATCATTATCAGGAAGCATTTTTTAACACCGCAGTTTCTTGGAGGAAAATGAGGTTAAACTATTGTATACAGTAGTTTTGTCAGTCAAAGTTTAATTATTTACGACGTTCATAATCAGAGAACAGATAGAACGTCACACTTTAAATCATAAATAAATAACGATTAAAATTAAATAGAGCATCAGATTTTAAATCATAAATAAATAACGATTAAAATTAATTGTGTATATATCTTATATTTTCATTTGAAAAAGTCTTGTATTTACATATATACCCTATGTGTAGTATATATGTATAGATGTCATACTTTCCCTTACAATGTGCTGCCAGGCTAAATAAACCTCACAATATGTTTAAAAACAGTTAACGACATCATTCCAGTGGAACAGGTGCAATTAGATAATATCAAATTTACAAAATATTTATATTTGAAAATATCGACATATCGATACATTTTGTGCAATCCCTATGCTTCATTGTTTGATTGTAATTTTACACAATATTTTTGTATTGTACACATAATTGTTTAAAATAACAAATTATTTACAAAATAAAGTATTTACCGTATACTACTGATGTATAACCAAGTAAATTTAGGATCGCTTTTTATAAAAATAAGCATTAAGATAACAATATGTTATTGGCAGTACTTACCGGTGAAATGTCTCTTTATTTGGATTATTAACATATGTTACAGTGCAATTTAAAACTGAACACTACACCATTTTTATCACAAGAATTAATTTTTGTAGAATTCAAAACGATTATAACACAAAATAGAAAACAAAGCTGGACCTTATTTTGACAAGTGAGTAAAGAAGACTAAATGTGTTCAAAGAGGTTTTATGTCAGATTTTCTTGCATTTCTTTCTCGCATGTAGGATTTCCGCAAAGAGCTGGATGTCATTCGCACACTGTGTTCCTCTCTTACGCTAGTATATATACCTTTATGGGTTAGTCATCACAGTTGATTTGATCCATAGACATATATATACTAGCGTAGGAGACCAACTGACATCTAAACATCGCATTACCGAAACGGAAATGAGTATGTGTGCAAAATTCACATGTGGTTGAGCCAGTTTTAGTGATGTGCATAGGTGTTTTTTATATTATCGATAGCACGTAGTACTTTCATGATAATGTGTCGTTGAAATTACCGCGTTATCATAAGTCGAAATCGGCAATCCTATTTATTATTTTGAATCTGCTATACTACATAATTTTTGTTTTGAGTTACTTTTCCTAACTTTTAGTTTTTTAAAATGACAAATCATCAATCAGTCAATTCAAATGCCATTTCTTTTACTCCAATAAATATTTTTTTTTTTGTTAACAGTTGATAATAAAAAATTTGCAGAAGTAAAGAAAGCGTTAACATCATTATGGAAATTTTAATATTTAGTTGAATACAAGCCAAGTAATAAATAAAACAATATAAATAAACGATTTTTATTTTTAATGACAATACGTCACATTGCAACGCATAACAACAAAATTTTAACACTTTGTAAACAAAAAAATGAGAATGTACAAAACAAAAACATTTACAATGGAGAAGTTCATGATGTTCAAAATATAGAATTTAACTCGATAGAATTGAAAGATAAACCAAAACTAATAAAACAGTGAAAGTTTTTTTTTTTAAATTCGTCTTGGTACCCAAAACACAAGCTAATGCTTAGTTTGGGGCCACGACGTTGTAATGTGCACGTTATTATTATTATTATGTATTTTCGTGCGGTTTGACTGGTGGATTCTTACTGCCCATGACGTCACATTGTCTACTCGATTGAGTGTCGCGTCGTCTCACTGCACCACAAATTATGCCTTGGATGCCTTAGACTAGTCTATAATATCTTTTGTTTCTTTATGTAATAGGTAATTAAGTTTTATTTGAATATAAAGGAACAAGTTTTTGTAAAAGACAAAGTGATAATTTGCCTAAAATTGATATTTTCACTGTGATGGACTTTTCTTCAAATCCATTTTATATTAGTGCTGAAATAAAGGTTTAGGCTCCAAAGTTGAAGGTTCTGGTGATATATCCCGGTAAACGTACGCTGACACCGATCGCTTGGTCTTCAGATTGACCTGTAGAGAAATTACAGTTGGCATAAATGCTCTGACTTTAGATATTAAGTATTATTAGTATATTACTTAATATACTTAGTAAGCACATATGAAAAAAAAAGAAACCCCTAACGGCACAAATTCAGTAGGTATAGATCCTTTCTTCAAAAGTCGTCGGTGATTTAGTTAGACAAAACAGTTATCCGTAAAATGTCTACTGCAAACCAAAGAATGTTTTCGAGGAGTCCCACCTGTTCTATTTAACATTTTTTTCCATTGTTCTATGCTAACCGTGTTTACAGGAAACCTGGATATTATGAAATAGTCATCATTATCAGGAAGCATTTTTTAACACCGCAGTTTCTTGGAGGAAAATGAGGTTAAACTATTGTATACAGTAGTTTTGTCAGTCAAAGTTTAATTATTTACGACGTTCATAATCAGAGAACAGATAGAACGTCAGACTTTAAATCATAAATAAATAACGATTAAAATTAAATAGAGCATCAGATTTTAAATCATAAATAAATAACGATTAAAATTAATTGTATATATATCTTATATATTCATTTGAAAAAGTCTTGTATTGAAAAATGTAACATAAAAGTGATCATATGACCGTGAGACATATACATGTAATTTTTTATTATAGTGATGAACCATATATTATATAATTAAAATTAATAAATTAAATAACAATAAATACAAATAAATCTAAGAACTAATTAACAATATTTACAATATTTACAACTTAAAAATATCGTCGAGGTTGGTCCCATGTGGCATCGATCCCATTACGCTTGCACTATTTCCGCGCTGCACAGCGATGCTCAGTTGCTGTGCGAAATAGGCGCCCGCTCTGGGATCGCCAGCAGTGCTGACCAGACGGGTGGACAAGTCTTTTACGAATTTTTTCGTATCAGACGACCACGGACCGAGTGTCTCTACTGCAACCGCCGCAAACTCGTAGTGAGGAATCAACCCCGAGTATTTGCGACGTTTACATAATTGGGCCTGGTCGGCCGCCGCGCCAGCACTCTGGGCCGTGGCCCGGACATGGGACGGAGCCAGAGTATCCACACATGTGGCATCCCAAATCAAAGCACGGCCCAGGCACCAAGGCACCAACGTTGCTCCGTCGGGTCTCTTGCCATCGTCCCTGAACAAACCTTTCGGCTCCAAAGATGAGGGGATAGATGCTGTCACAAGAGCCCGGCGGATCAAGTCATTAATGGCTCCGTGGCGATAGATACGACCAGCGCTTTTGAGACACGAAAGTCCGTGGCGACCCAGCCGGTCCACACCACGGCCACATGGGCATTGATGAGGCTCGCACACTTCTGCGCCTAACCGCAAACACACAGCGATGCGCAGTGAAACGGGATCTAAAATTGTACCGATGTTTTTGGATGGGAGTGCGTGTAGCCAGTGACCCGATTCCTTTTCAGACACAGCAAGGAGTCTCGCTCGATCAGCATCGTCAGGGGACCGGTCGATGAGATCGGCATGTATGGCTTTGACTGCTGGTAGGTCCCACGAATTTTGTGTACCTACCTCGCTAGGCATCTTTTCCCCGGGGAAAGCCGCAATCCAAACTGTCCGAGCCTCCGCCAAGCCAGTCACCTCAACATCGGCTAGGCGTGGTATATTTAAGATCCTGCCGATGAGGGTAGCCGTGCTATAAGTGGAGGATAGGAAAGCCGGGAGTGCTACACTTGCCGAAGAGCGGATACCCAAACCACCAAATTTAATTGGCAATGTTGCTTGTCTCCATGAGCGATCATCAAATTTTAAATTTAAAATTTTGCTGACTGTATATCTTAATGTGTTGTCAACCTGTGCAGTAACCAAAGGGAATTTCCATAGAGGGCAACAGCGAAGCAAGTACAGAAACTGTGGAGTAAATAGGCAGAGCCGCAGAATATATATTGCCATGTGTGGCTTAATCTTAAAAAGCCGTTCACACGAATTTCCAAAAAGTTCTAATTTTTTATTTACTATGGGTGGGAGAGCGTCGTCAAATATTGGTGCGCCGAGAAGAGTTAGGTTTGATCTGGTGAGAACGATGATATTTGGAGTGATAACATTGAATTTATTCAAAATTTCTGAACGATCACTAATGTGTACTGTATCCGGAATGTATATCTCACACTTGTTAAAATTTAATGTCAGACCGATATCTGAAAAACGATGTATGATTATCTTAAGGTCATCCAGTACTGTCGTCGCTCTTCCACTCAGGGAGCCATCATCAAGGAACCACAAATTAAATTTTGAATTTAAACTACGAATGATCGGGTTAATAGCCAAACTGAAAATGACCGGGCCGAGCGGGTCTCCTTGCTGGCAGCCTACAGCTGAAGTAATTTCGTTATCTCCAAATAATAATTTTGATGGAGTGCCATAACATTGCCAAACATAATCAAATATTTCTGGTATTTCATTTCGAATTTCTTTCAGTAAGGCACCCCTGTCGACTGAATTAAACGCATTTTTAACATCAATTTTTATAAATACCTCGTAATCCAAATTATTGACTAAAAAAGAACGCGCCGCATGCACTGCCGCCTCGCAACCACCTTTGGAACCGAAACCGAGCTGCCGTGGCTCAAACTTATTTGTAAGTTTTTCATGTAAAACTCGGCAACATAATTTTGATGCCAAACGACGGAAGGTACTACCGACGGCGATTGGACGGACACCCCCGTCCTTCTTGGATAAAGCCACGAGGTTCGCTCCGTAGAGGATGGGGGTGATCTCTTCAACTACCCGTCCTGCCAACATAATATTCACTAAATTAGTAAGTTCAGTAAGAAGAGAACGCCCCGCATCCCCCACTAAAGGACCCGTAAGGTCTTTTAAATGTTGAGGGGTTAAACCGTCCAAGCCGCCGGCTGATCCATTGGGGAAGGAACGTATACTGTTTATCACAGCTTCATCGTCCACGTTGAGGTTTTTTGGAAGTTCAGAATTAGGCAATTTTGTGAGGAGCGCAGAGGCGGGTGGCTGCGGGTGTTTGTCGCGTAGGGCTGCGAGTGTCTCAGCAGAGTCCGTGGCCATGGAGTCGCTTGAAAATAAAAGTTTACTAGCTCCTTTTACATTGCCGTCCGACAGCTTGTTTTCTATTGTTTTCAAAATGTTATGATTATTACGGGTTTTCGGAGTAATAATATCTGGGATCATGTTATCTAATATGTTTTGTTTTATTATTGTGGTTAATGGCTTGTGTCTATTGTCGGCTATATGGAGGGTACGGTATGAAAATGTGAGTAGGTTTTCCCATGTAGATACTGTGTTTTCAGCGACCACCCTAGCCACACACTCGGCAAGGCTACGTGCCACTGACACCCGGGCTCCTCTTGGGATCCTCCTTATGATTTTGATGTCCCGTTTCATGTGTGCAAGCCGCATCGAAAATGGCGTGCCCGTGCATAATGCCCCATCGATCGTGTGGTCAGTATCGTTTTGAGGTGGTGCGGTTATTGGCCCGGGGCCTACGGCGGCGGTTCTTCGTATGTGGCGGCGGCCGTTGTGAATTGCAAGTCCACGAGCACCCCTGTACTCCTTACCATCAGCACAGATAGGACATTCAAGCAGCGTAGTTTTGTCCGCGATGGAGCTGGAACCGCAACTTGAATCCATTACCAACTCAGCCTCGCATCTGCTTGATCATGATCGTAAATAGCGCTTGCTAGTTTACTTCCAATATCATTGCTTGCCAAGTTTTGGCCGTTTCTGAAGTCGGAAGACGGTTCAGCGGTTTCGTTGCCTAGGGACGTCAAACCACTTGTGTTGAATGATGCATTGAAACTAGGTGGTTGCCAACAGGTTTCTTGTATAATTACTACAAAACCGAAGCGTCACAAACAGGGAACGCGCACGGCGGCAATGTGTTCCAGACGTAGGTGAACGGAGAAGGACCAGCCAACTGTTGTATGTTGCCTAATGCTTGTCTAGGATCTGACAAAACAGCACTGTCTTGGTTTGAGCTCGTAAAACAAGATGTCTTCAACTTTTTCTTGTTGTCCTCAGATTCTCAAAGGATTTGATCTAGGCTGCTGTTTGTTGATATCACAGCAAACACATCAGTATTGTCTTGGAGTATGTACTTTCTTAAATTCCAATATTGCTCTTTTTGAGTTCCTACTTGCGCATGGACCGCCTGCGATCCGGCAGCCAGTGCTACTAGGGACTAATGCATACGGCGTATGCCGAGGATTAGTTCTTGTTCAGAAAGTAGCCTCGGCGTGGCCTGCATCGGCTTATCAGCTATATCTATTTGTCTACTAAACATAATCAGCTGCTATTCCAAACCATCTTGCTCTACATAATCCGGCGGTGCAGGGCTTTCTAATTCGGAACATCCAGTGACATCTCTAGCAGGTTACTCAGCAGCCAAAAGAGCGTCGGCAGCGGATGTGCGTAGACGGCTTTTTCAGATGATATTTAAGTTTGATTACATTCTATATTTCGTCACTGAGAAATTTTATTTCCGCCTTTGTAACTTTATATATATTAAATAAATATTCAGATTGAAATTTTTTGCAACTTGTCAGTTTGACATTTTTGACATATATATACCCTATGTGTAGTATATATGTATAGATGTCATGCTTTCCCTTACAATGTGCTGCCAGGCTAAATAAACCTCACAATATGTTTAAAAACAGTTAACGACATCATTCCAGTGGAACAGGTGCAATTAGATAATATCAAATTTACAAAATATTTATATTTGAAAATATCGACATATCGATACATTTTGTGCAATCCCTATGCTTCATTGTTTGATTGTAATTTTACACAATATTTTTGTATCGTACACATAATTGTTTAAAATAACAAATTATTTACAAAATAAAGTATTTACCGTATACTACTGATGTATAACCAAGTAAATTTAGGATTGCTTTTTATAAAAATAAGCATTAAGATAACAGTATGTTATTGGCAGTACTTACCGGTGAAATGTCTCTTTATTTGGATTATTAACATATGTTACAGTGCAATTTAAAACTGAACACTACACCATTTTTATCACAAGAATTAATTTTTGTAGAATTCAAAACGATTATAACACAAAATAGAAAACAAAGCTGGACCTTATTTTGACAAGTGAGTAAAGAAGACTAAATGTGTTCAAAGAGGTTTTATGTCAGATTTTCTTGCATTTCTTTCTCGCATGTAGGATTTCCGCAAAGAGCTGGATGTCATTCGCACACTGTGTTCCTCTCTTACGCTAGTATATATACCTTTATGGATTTGATCACAGTGGTCATTCTGTTCTGTGTGATTCTGTTGTGAATTGGTGGTGAACGTGAGGGTTAATTTGGGTATAATTGTATTTTTGAAATTGTGAAATGAAATGTTCGAAAAGTATTAAACGCAGGCTATAGATTTCAAAATTACGATCCTGCCTGTTTCAAAATTTTGCTTAAATACCACGCTGATTCATACAGTCTTGTCGTTTTCAACAGCAAGATTTTCAAAAAGAAAAATTAAAGAGGTGCCAGCCACGGTATTGATAGGTTTCTCAAGTTAGTACTGTAAATTTGAAAAATAGAAATGGCATCTAAAAATATATGCAGTGCATGTGGAGGAAAAGATATGAATCTTGTCAGTGGTTATTACTATTGTGTTGAGTGTGGAACTCAGAATATGACAATAAGGGAGACGATAGTCGATAACACAACTCGAAATGATGGAACCTTAATGTATACCAATACCAAGAAAATAATACTAAAGGATAACATAGAAAGTAAGTGTTATATTAAGAACACATAATGCTGGGTTGGGCTTTCCAATGTAGCCTGCTGAAAAGTTACAATAATCAGGCTAATGGGGGAGGGGTGTAGGAGGGTTGGCTTTCCAAAACTATCACCCTAAGGGTGCTAAAAATAAAAAAAGGAGGGCGAGGTGAAAAGATTAAACCCACTTTTAGAATTTTTCGAAATGCGGAAATATGGAAAAAAACGAAATTAAAAATGAGTAAGTAATACATACCTGCTACTAAGACATTTTTGTTAACCCTCCAACTCAAAACACTTGAAACTAACACTAAATGGCCAGTCACTCTTCTAAAATAAGTCTCAACTGGTCAACTATTTAGGTTTGGTATATAAAAGAAAGTTTAAAAAAAATTCAATTAAGGTAGGTTGCTTTCCCGCCACTTCTCAATCAATAGGTAGGTTAATTTAAAAAAATATACAATTAAACCGAATATATGGGCACTCCGCTGCTCCAACCCACTAGGAACATAAAAAACGTCCGAGTTTGCCGCGACAGCGGCCGGCGAGCGCCATGCAAATCGAATTTTCAATTGTTACTAAAGTTAGGTTAGGAAATTCTTAACATATTTACTGTTTTCAATTTATTTTAATGTTGAAGTCTATTCCCTCTCTCAATAGTCGATCCTTTGATTATGTTAACGCAAGGAGCAAATTCATGTTGGTGGTATCGGCTATGTAGTTTTCAGTTTATATTTTTGGTTTTTTTCACATTTCCGCATTTTTAAAAATTCTGAAAGTTGGTTTTCTGTCTTTGTCCCACCATCTCCTAAATTATTATTAATACCTACTTCTAGGGTGGTAGTTTTGGAAAGCTGTACCATATAGGAACCTCATGCAGTAAATATTTTTTTAAGGAACCAAAGAGAAATTATAATGCTTATTAGTGGCTCGTCGCTCCACTCCACTTCGCTTCTTGCATTATCACAAGCAAACCATAACCTAACCTATTTTATTGAAATGATAGCCAGCATTTCATGGACCGTGTTCTATAATTTAATGTATTATTGTTAAATTTTGCAATGATTTGTTATCTCATGTTGCTGTGCCCTTGCAGGGCGTCACATTTATCTCCTACCTGTATTAAAAACATTTGTACTCTTGAATTAATGTGATATGCGATTATATAAATAAATAAAACAACCTATCTTAGCCAGATTTCAAATTGATCATTTTTATGAACGCACAATTCGGTGACTCAAATTTTTTCATTAGGTATGCAAACACATTTAATGGAATGTATCCGGAACGCAATCTCATACCTGTGATGGCACTAATTTTTCCTACCAAACTCCACCACGGGAACCGAGGTAGCTCATGTTGCATTGGATTGTTCTATACCAAATATCTTTCTCCACCGATCTCCTATCAAAGTGTTCTTTCCATTTTTCTGCACACTGTATTTTCATCATATATAGAAGATTGGTGTAGACAGGCAAGCAGCAGGTATTTTCACCATCATCCATAGCCTCATTTGCCAATTTATCGGCCTCCTCGTTTCCTGATATGCCAGAGTGTGATTTCAACCAATGGAGTATAATTTTTTTGGAGTATTATGCCTAAAATAGAGTAAGCTATTGGTACCCCTCGGACACCCGAAGAACAACAAATTAAATGCTGGAGGGTGCTTTTTGAATCACTAAATATTATGCACTTGTCATATCCTAATGATTTTATATTTGATAATGCTTTTAAGATACCATTATGCTCTGCAGTCATTATAGATATATTGGTACTACTTTTAAGTTTAACAGAGATATTTGTTTTGGGATCGTAGAACGCGTCTCCCACTTCATCTTTATTATTTTATGATCCATCAGTATATATTAGTTCTTAACCTATGAAGTTGCCGTTCTTCAATACTGGCCATTTCAAACAAAAAAAAAATTTTAATTGGCTGTGGATTCTAAATTCAAATTAATTTTGTTTTAAAAACATGACATTCTTTTTACAAAGTCAGTCTTTAGTTTGTTCATTAGCGTTGTGTTTTCATTACATTTGAACATTTTTCGTCATTATGGATGTTTTAAAAATTCGTGTAATTTATGGAATATGAGTTTCATCGTGGCACTAATGCAACACAAACGACACGTAACATCAACAACGTTTACGGAGAGAACTTAACAAACAAACGCACAACCGCTTGCCCGCTTCTGTTCTGGAAATTATGACTTGAATAATGAACCTCGTGGTCGTTCGGACACTTCGGTCAACAATGATGAATTGGAGGCGATTGTGGAAGCTGATGATACTCAAACTATAGCTGAACTAGCAGCAGCTTTTGATGTTAGCATCAAAAGAATATTGGACCATTTGTGACAAATTGGCAAAGTAAAAAGCTAAAGAAATGAGTAATGCATACCAGTATCTAAGACATTTCTGATAGCCCCTAAACCACTGACTTATATGTCTCGGCGGGTGAGACTTGGCGTATCGGATTAATTTGTACAAGACGAAAGTCATGTTCAACGAACATATTCTACCTAGACCGGTAACAGTAGAGGGTGCGTCTCTTGAAGTTGTACAAGACTATGTCTATCTAGGACAGACTATCTAGTTAGGCAAACACAACTTCAACAAAGCGGCTGACTGATGAATTCAGCTAAGCTGGGCTGCTTTCCGGTAACTCCGTCGTCTGTTCTCGTCGTCACTACCACAATATCTGAAGACCAAGGTCTTCAACCAATGTGTCCTGCCTACAATGACATATGGTACCGAAACATGGACTCTCACGGAATACTGAAATTTGTCGAAGCACTAAAGTTGTCAACATAACCGAAGTGATTAGCAAGCTGAAGTGGCAATGGGCCGGTCACATTTGCCGTAGAACCGACAACCGACGCGGTAGACGAGTTCTAGAGTGGAGGCCACGTATCGGGAAGCGAAGCTTTGAACGTCCTCGGCCAGGTGGACTGATGACCTAAAGCACCATACCGGGGCTGATTGGATGTGGAAGACGGAGGAGAAAATTTTGCTTCTTTGTCTTGATATTTGTAAATGAGCAGGAATCCCATTTATTTTAGTTCTTTATTTTTTTCTTTATACTGTTATCTTAAAAAAAGTAATGTCATGGAAAATAAACTATTGTGGTTGCTCTACAAAACGTATATACTCACTTTTACAAACATTACTTAATTTAAAAAAATGTATTTTATTGATGCTCATACATTTATACATTATAATGTTTAATGGGTTTGACAGCAGAGATAAAAACGGACATCTACATAAAGTGCCGAACGTTTTTCATAGACGTCGCCACGAGCGGGTATGGGGAGCAGTATGAGTCGCTTTAAAAGGTCAAAGACCATTTTTATCTTTGCCCATGGAATAGACTATATAGAGTAATTATGATTTGTTTTTTTTACCACGCCCAAAATTTTTTCTGTATTGTATGCATAACACCTCGTTTCCACCAAGTATAATACACTGTATCATAGCATATTTCTGACAATTTGTTTCCTAACACGCCAAAAATTTTCATTTCAATATTATTTTCTACTTTTTTTAGTGACTACTGAATGGCACAAGTGGCACACATATAACTTTATAATGGCAGGTTTAGCCGAGGAGTTAATAAGTTTGGGAGCCAAACCTAGTTTTAAAATGAAACTCTTGTGGATCTGGACTCGCTATGTTCATAAAGTGAGTCAAACTTCAAATGGAAATGATAAGGATACAAGGTACTTCAGCATTTATTTCCCTTAGTATAGTTTCCTAAAGTTCTCTGGTTGTCAACAGTAAGTAAAAGCAAACTATAGATTTGAATAAAGATGAAAAGATTTCTACAAAGATAACATAACTCATTAACCAATACATGTTAGCAACATATTAATTTCAATATTGTGATTATTTTGCCTGGTAATAGTTTATATATTCTCATATTGATTTATGGAATACTATTTTGTTTAACCAAGAAATACAAAAAAGGAAAAAAACACATTTAATCATGGCCATGGATACATAATACACAGCAGACAAATACAAATGACAAAACACAAATAGAAGTTCTTCGCAACCATGATACACGCTGCAGGCGTGCATGACCACGCCCACAACACTGATTTTAAGTCAGCCCCCACGCGAGTCCGCCGCACACACCACAAGCATAGCAACCTGTTTTAACAAACAAAAACAAGTGAAGTTACAAACATGAAACAATTAGTTAAATAAATACTACACATATCATCAGCCCATTTTACGCCACTGCA
Organism: Luffia ferchaultella; assembly: GCA_949709985.1. NCBI lineage: Eukaryota > Metazoa > Arthropoda > Insecta > Lepidoptera > Psychidae > Luffia > Luffia ferchaultella. The sequence goes on from OX453263.1 coordinate 2,938,209, forward strand.
GGGGTTTAGGCCTCCCCCAGGGTGAGGAGTGAGGGGGGGTTTGGAGCTTAAATCCACCACGCTACTCCACTGCGGGTTGGGGATTGTAACGACCGCCATCTATTGACAGCGTCCGGGACCGACTGCTTAACGTGCTCTCCGAGGCACGGAGTCAGTGATAGTTAATGTACTTAAGTCAGAAAAACTTATGGGTACACGCCCGGATTCGAACCATGGCCCTATGGCATTATAAATTTGAGACAGGTTCGTTGCGCTCTGGGCTATCACGACGTTATTATTGTTGAAGATGTCGTAAGCTGACTGGGAGCTTTCATCAAAAACGCTGCCTAATTCCTTTGAGATATAACGAAACAATGTATGGAAGAATCGTTCCTCTTTTATAGGTCTAAAGAAAAGTCCGCGATGGCTACCTGTATAACGATATACCTATTTTTATGTTTAAAAAAATGGTCTCATATAATGTGGAAATTGGAAAGCTATGCATACAGATACAATATTAATCCTTATCAAATGAAATATGTTAATTACCTTAAGCATTTCATGCACATTATAATTGTCCTGTGTACCATATTATTTAAATTAATATCTTATGAGTTATTGCTAAATTAAAACTATCGCGCGACAAATTCAATTGGCGCGACCGGGCGGGGCAGGGCTCCATACCGATGTGACACGCGTGATGTAAAATTAGGCTGAAGTTATTAATGTTGTATACAAAGAAATACAGGGTAAGTCCGAATGTTATGCAGGTTTTCAAAAATTTATTATGTGAAATATAATGAACATATAATATTGTGAGATATACTGTGTGAAAGGTAAACTCTCAAAGTTTAGTTTAGTGTAGTTTTAAAAAAAAAACACATCACAGGTGTTCTATGTGAGCGCCTTTTGTTACACGACAGACATCAAGCCGATATTCAATCTCCTGCCAAACTTTCTGCAGCATATCGCGGTCGATATCAGCAATGGCTTCTGTGATGCGAGCACGCAGTTCATCCAGTGTTGTTGGAAGTGGTGGTACGTAAACACGATCCTTTACAAAACCCCACATGAAGAAATCACACGGGGTTAGATTGGGTGAACGAACACTTTCTCTTCACTAGTCGACGGACGGCCAGTTGATTTTCGTTTACAGATGCAGCCTGCATCCCTAAATTGTGTGTACCACTTACGAATGGACCTCCCATCTGGCGGGTCTCTCTGATATTTGGTACGAAAATGTCGTTGAACAGTAATCACGGAGTTGTTAAAATGGTAATCAAGCACACAGAACCACTTCTGCTCGCCAGTCAGCGCCATTTTCTTTAACTGCTCTCCTGCTGACATCTTGCGGGCGAACGCGGAATCAGTTTCAGGAAACTAAACTTTGAGAGTTTACTTTTCACACAGTGTATCTCACAATATTATATGTTCATTATATTTCACATAATAAATTTTTGAAAACCTGCATAACATTCTGACTTACCCTGTATTTTAGTTTGTTTTTATGTATATAGTTTTTACTTTTTCAAATATTTGCAGAATTAGAAATAAAATACATTAAAAATACTCCAAGTAGGTGGAACTGATGTTACATTTAAATTTAATTAAATCTAAGCCACATACGTGCGCGATGCAACAAGCTGATAAATTTATACAATACTACGACAGAAAAAACCCTATAGCGTAAAATAATATGCTGTGCTATGCAAAGCCGGGGCGGGTCCCTAGTTAAAAATAAAATTTTGAGACCTACTGAAGTATTAAATTGAAAGAGTTCAAATTATGTCGATTAAATTAAATCAATTAATTAATTGGATAAAAGGCAGGGTTTTTGTTATTAGATAAATCAAACCAAATCACTGACAGAAATTGTGTCGAGATCAAAGTGACGATCTGTGACAGTGCGAGAATTTCGGCATTTTGGGGCCGTGTTTTTAATATGGTATTCACGCGTCATCACACGTGGCCGGCTGGCGATCCACTGACTGACACTGCACTGACGGACTGCTTGACTTTGAAACCACGCCTTGACTATGTTATCGTTCCTTGTCGTCGGTCAACTACCTAAAATGATTGTAGCGTTCTGTTCTGTTCAGAGCCGACTGTACAGACGTAAGAATATTTTAAACTGTTTTATGATGTTTTGTATATTTTTTTTTACACTTTTCAAGCGATTTTTCTTCAGTTTTAAAATGTCATTCCAGATAAGAAAGCGTAGGTACAAAAATTTTGTGTTTCTTTTAACAATTTAAAGTCTTTAAATATAAATTGAGAGTTGTATACATACTCGCGTTCAGAGCAGGTACACGTAGATTGTGTTTGAAATTGAACTTAACTTGTTTCTCTTATACGCAACCACTATTGCCAGTAAATTTAGGTAGGGTCAGAGGGGGTACAGTGCAACGAGGGGCACAATGCAACAGTAACGATATTTTTATGGATTGTTAGCAATTGTCTTTACTTTTTTTTAGTATTGGCAACCCTACAAGCCGCCATCTTATTACGCTTGCCATTAAGCAGTGCGAGTGCGCACCACATATTTATTTCGATATTATTGTTTTTTAGTAATATTTTGGCGAAAAGAACTGTACATTTGTTTCGGTTTCAATCCATCGTTTTAAGGTTCTTGGTGAGTGTTTATTTTTTTATGGTTATATTGTTTCATAGTAACTTTGAATTGCAGAACCATTCTCCGGTAAATATAACCTCAAATTTTAATTTATCGTTTTAACTCTCCTAGGTGACATTGGGGTACACTGAAACGGGGCACCCTGCAACATGTTTTACTGTGCCCCATAGTATCATTATTGTAAGAATTATGTGTAGGTACTGTTCTATTACATTATTGGCTTTTGTTTTTTAGATAGACAGTACCTAAGTCAAGATGGTGCGGAATAGAAAAAGAAAAACCGATATAGGATTACACAGCGAAAATGACATGAGAGCAGCTATACAGTTGGTAGAGGAAGGTATGAGTTTGAGAAAAGCAGGACAAATTAAGAATGTCAATTACTCCACACTGTGTAGATATGTTAAAAAGAAAAAATCATGCGATGGAGAACAAGCTGAAAATATGCGTCTGACGCCCAATTATTCGGTGCGTAAAGTTTTTCAACCAAATCAAGAAGCTAGGTTAAAAGAATATTTAATAACTTGTGCAAAAATGTCATATGGGTTAGACACTATAGAGACAAGAAAACTTGCTTATGAGTTAGCAAAATACAATAGCTTGGCCATTCCTGAATCATGGGAAACCCACAAAATGGCGGGATTGGATTGGTTATACGGTTTTCGGAAACGTCATCTTGACTTGACATTAAGAAAGCCCGAGCCGTGTAGCCTTTCTCGGGCCACATCTTTCAATAGGCATAATGTTGGACTCTTTTTTGATAATTTAGATAACGTGATGAAAAGGAATCCCAGCTTTGCTGACGGTACAAGACTGTATGCGTTAGATGAAACAGGCACAACTACAGTGCAAAAACCTAAGAAAGTTATTGCGGCCAAGGGATCCAAGCAATTGAACAAAGTTACCAGCGGTGAACGGGGGACACTTGTCACCACATGTTGCATTGTGTCAGCATCTGGATCCGTTTTGCCACCTGCAATGGTGTTTCCTAGAAAAAAATTTAAACACTTTATGCTTAATAAAGCTCCACCTGGAACACTGGGGTTGGCACAGCCTACAGGTTGGATGAACAACCAACTGTTTCCTGAAGTAATGAGACATTTCGTACGTGTAACCGGTGCTTCAAAAGACAATCCTTGTCTTTTAATCTACGATAATCATGAAAGTCATTTAGCACTAGAAGCTTTAAATGTTGCTAAAGATAATGGAGTCACACTGCTCACCATTCCACCCCACACTAGCCATAAACTCCAACCTTTGGATGTTTCAGTATTTGGCCCGCTGCAAACATATTACAGTGCAGCTGCAGATTCATGGATGATGCGGAATCCTGGGATTCCAATTTCAATTTACGATATAGGGGAAATATTAGGACTAGCTTTTGAGAAAGCTATGACACCTGCAAATATTAAATCGGGTTTCTTAAAAACAGGAATTTTCCCGTACGACAGAAATATATTTTCTGATGATGATTACATGCCAAGTGAGGTGACCAATCGTCCTATTCAAGTAGAACCTTCAACAAGTGAAACGATTCAAGCAGATAAATTACTAGAAAATACAACCGTTGGAATGAATAATGACAGACCGATTACAAATACTAATCCATTATCGAACGCAAAATCTCGCCGGGTCAATTCTGAGAGACAAGAAGAAACAAGGACGATGGACCAAAATATATTAAAAAGTCCAATTGAGTGCCGTGATTATCCAAAGGCTAAGCCTAGAGTTGGTTCAACAAGAGGTAGAAAAAGAGGGAAGACAATTATTGCGACAGATACTCCAGTCAAACAAGAAATCGAGCAACAAGCTAAATTAAAGGAAAGAAAGAAAAATAAAGTTAAAGCTAAAGTTGTCAAGGAAACCCAAGAAAAGATGGAAAAAGTGTCGAAAATGCTTTTTGTAGATTCTAGTGAAGATTCTGATGCTACAAACTGTTCTACAGCTTCTTCAACTACTTCCACCGATATACCTTTATCTAGTTATAGCACTCCCAAAAGAAACGATTTTGTTGTTGTTAGGTTCAACACAGATAAACAAGTAAAATATTTCATAGGTCAGATATTAACAGATATTGATAATGAAACAAATGAGTATGATATAAGTTACCTCAGAAAGAGCAACAAATCAGATGGTTTTTGTTTTCCTTTAGAGCCAGATATGGCAGTCGTTGCAAAACATGACATAGAAATTATTTTGCAACCTCTTATAAGACAAACAAAAACCAAACGTCAAGCAAGTATTTTCTTTTTTCCTGAAAACTTACTAAAGATATATAGACTGACCTAATTTTGTTGTTTTGTCAGTTAACTTTGTTGATTTTGTAAGAAGTTATTGTTGTGTTTCATTGTGCCCCAATTTGTTGCAGTGTGCCTCTATGGGTGTTTTGTAGTACCCCAGCCCTGGGGTACACCGCAACAAAAAAATGATCTCCGTAATATGCAAATTGCGGTGAATTGTAATGTTGTTTCATCAACAATTTATTACCATTTAGTAAAGCAAAGACTGTCTAATGTATAAGTGAAGAAATTACGGTGATTGAATAAATACTTTTTTTTCTAAAATTTAAAAACACTTTTTTGTTTCACCGTGCCCCACCTGACCCTATGTAGTCTAAATATAGTAATGTTAATAATTATTATAAATTGTTCACATACCATCACATACATTAGATACATTAATGATATACAACAACTCCACCAATAGGCCTAGCCTGTAACAATGTATAATGTCTATGTACCGAATAGCATTATATAAGTGCTTTATTTGTAATTCGAACCGTTTCTTTCTTTTAGTGTTGAGCTGTCTGATGAAAATGTAGAATGTGAAAATGATGCAGAGCTTGACAATGAAGATGATACCGTTAGGGAAAAAGAAGATTATAAACCAGGAACGTATACACATAATACAGATATCAACACAGTAACAATTTCTTTGCTTCATGCCATGTGTTATATAGCTTTGAATTTAGATAAAAGTGAAATACAATTGTCAGATTTGTGTAGATTTATCAGAGAAGAAAAAGTAAGCCGTAGAAATTGTATGAGGTTTATTCCTAAAGAATTAAAGGTAAATTCAATTCCTAAATGGCACAGTTTTATAAGATCGACTGACCGTATGTGTACATACATAAGTTTAAAATCCATAACGTTAATGATATTCAAGAAACTAGATTTAGGATCACCATGTATACCTGATTTCTATAAAATAATTAATAAATTTGTTTTGGAATTATGCCTACCTAATGATTTCACAAAAATTGTGTTAAGTTTAGCAGAATATGTTCGATTCAACTTTGATGATTCCAAAACTAAAGTTGTTGCCATACACGATTATGAAACATTGGCAATGGCATATATAGTGATGGCTATGAAAATTTGTTTTGGATTAGATGATGATTATGAAATTAAACTGTCTGAAACTGTGGATAAAATCAACACTGAAGAATGTCGTTTCAAATCCTATAAAGGAATGTTCTATGATTATAGTCAAAGACTATTTTGTTTCCGAGAGTGGTGTAATTACATGGAACTAAGAAAACTGATGTTGTCCAAGTATAATTTCCACATGGCTATTCACAACAATCAAGAAATAGACGATGAAGTGTTCATATATCAAACAAAAGACAGAGTTAAACAAAATACTGCTGTAAACGTCAGTGATAATGTGATAATCTCATTGCTGGAAAAAATCGAATCTGATACTAATTATGTCAAATTAACAGAAATAGATTTCAAAGGGTCTCTGACACCACTCACGAGTTACACAGACACCTTGATATCTCACTGTGAAGATCCGGAATTAAAGTTAGCACTAAGTGAAGATTTTTCCTCGTATTCTCTTGACTATTTTTTAGAAGACATGTCATTAAAAGTTGATGGTAAAAATATTCTTATAGGCGTTAATAAGATGGGTAAAATAGTAGGTAGTATTCATAAAAAAAATATGTTTTATAATCTACCATTGATTTATGTTAGAAACTGTGAAAATAAAAACTGGATGATAACGAAACCTCCAAAAGCCGAGCATATTACTAAAATAAAAGAAAATAATATTGATATAGATGATAATGATGCTAAATTTGATTTAGATATTTCCTTTAAAAACCCCGATTCGTCAAATGAATCCCTTAAACCAGAAACTAAATGTGAAGCATTAGATGAAGAAATTGATTTGAGTATATTTGATGACACATTTGAAGATGTTAAAACTGAAAATAATATGAAGCAAGTCAATGAAGAACATCACGAAGATGAGAATTTGAATTCCCAAATCGACAGGGCATTGGAAGAAAAAGATCGAAACGGATTTACAAATGATGATGAATCTGACGTAGAAACAGGAAGTCCTATACCGAGACCGCAATTCGATCCAAACTCATTTGACAGAAATGAGATTATAAAGTCATTAATCGAAATGAAATGTGAAGAATATAAAATACCTTTACCTAATGACATGAAACCAAAAGTTTCAAGAAAAAGAAAACTGAATACACCAAATGAAGCTTCAAAATCGAAACTACCCAAAACTAGAACAAAACAAACAAATGACAAGAAACCATTACATGATATCGTCACATCATATCTTACGAAGTTAGAAAACGATTTCACTACAACCGTGGTGGGAACATTGGAGAATGCCATAAGAAATTCTTTACAACATAGTACATTACTAAATTCAGAAAGTCATAATTTTGATGCACCACTTGAGGGTGCGGCACTTTCAAAGTTTATTAACATAAGTGATAGAATATTCAACAATAACTCTGATGACGAAAATAAGGACGGTAAAAGTGTTGTCGAGGTTGACAATGAAACAGTATCTGATAATCAGGAATCAGAATCACTGCAACCAAAGTCCAATCCTGAATTTGATGAAAATGTTTATGATATAAACCAATTATATGTTAAATTAAAAGAAAGACAAAACGAAGAAGTGTTTATGGAAACAGATTCTCACCTAGATGATATCGTTATGAAAAACATAGAGAATATTAAACACAGAAATGTAATTTCCGAAGAGGAAGTATTAGCTGATTGTAATAAAGAAGAGAAATCCAAAAAACTACCATATTTAATAAATTCAAGAAAAAGTATACATAAATATAGATACTGGTTAAGGCATTATGGTAACGTGTTAAGAAAAAATAGGCGTGCTACCACTGTTTTTGAAAAAGAACTTAATGAATTTTTCCCACATAGTTTCAGTTATATTCTAAGGACTTGTGCATCCATATTAGAAACTTCAAGCTTAAGTATATATAGTCAGCTTGAAATATTAGAAAATCGCTTAATACAACTGTTAAACTGACTTCTTAATTTTCGATTTCACCAAATGTTGGCAAATACACGTTTAAATCTGTCGTTTCCTGTTTGTGGCGAATTAATTAAATTATGATTAAATTAAAAATTATAACATGTTTATGCAAATGGTTATTATTGAGTATTAAAAAATATGTCATTGAAAATCCAATAAATAAATTATGAAATATAGGCACTTTGTTGTCAAATTCAAAAAGTTTTTTATTCAATATAAGATGTTTACACACACCACACTTATTGAAAGTCAAAATAAATTGATTAGGTACCAGTTCCAAAACTAAAAGGAGAAGAACCGGCAAGAAACTCCTCCCTGTTTATTTTATTTAAGTATATGTTTCTCATAATTCATCATTTTTTTCTCTTTTTTTTTTTAATTTAAAATGCTTACCACTATTACAATGATGTCCATGCGCACTTATCATTTAAATACTTGCTTACACAATAGTAAGCTTTTTTCATAAGTTGGACTTTAACTCGCTTTATAAATTGATTTGAATTTAAGTTCAACATTTCTTTAGGAATTTTATTATAAAACGGATACAATGTCCCATGAAAGAATTATTAACTTTTGAAAGTCTGAACCTGGGAATCGATAACCTATGCTTATGTCTGGTATTTAAGTGTTTATGCATGGATTAAAATGTAAGGATGTTATTTTTGTTTGTGGATGTTACTTCTGTGGTACAGCTCGCGTCAAACTTCTTGTTTGCTCAGAAATTGTCGCGGATGCGGTTTGCACAGGTTTAGGACCAGCTCTTGACCTCTGGTGCTCATTTTTTCTACTCCAACACTATTCCGTTCAACTTCAGAACCAACAAGAAATTTGGCGTGAGCTGTATTTAAATACGTTTTTAATGTAATTGTTACTATGTTAGTGTTTTTTGTATATGTCATGGAAAAGCTTAGTATATATGTAGTTACTGTAGTGGAATATTAGGTAAAGAATATTCCATACATTTCAAACGCGCCCGCACATCTTTAACCGCTATGTGCAGGTGTCTAAGATTACGCAATCTTTGTGGTAGGAAGCTAGGCCCGCCCAGTTCGTCTGGTTCAGACGTCGTTTCATTACCGTCCCGGTGGTTAAATAATTACGTTTTTAACCCCCGACGCAAAAAGAGGGGTGTTATAAGTTTGACGTGAGTGTGTGTATCTGTCCGTGGCATCGTAACTCCCAAACAGATGAACCGATTTGAATGTGGATTTTTTCATATGAAAGGTGAATTAGTCGGAAGTGTTCTTAGCTATGTTTGATGAAAATGAGTCCAAGATGGCTGCCGCCACAAAATAGCGGATATCATAGTATTTCACTATTCCAGCAATATGGGTAGGTATCAAATGAAAGGACTTGACTAGTAGAATACTTATACACTATGAAAAATTTCAAATCCAAGATGGCCGCCACCACAAAATGGCAAATTACATATTATTTTCACTACTTCATCAATATAGGTATCAAATGAAAGTAGTTGACTATTAGAACAAATACACTATGACAAATTTCAAATCCAAGATTGCTACCGTTACAAAATGGCGGATATCATATTTTTTCACTATTCCATCAATATGGGTATCAAATGAAAGGACTTGACTAGTAGAATACTATACACTATGACAAATTTCAAATCCAAGATGGCCGCCACCACAAAATGGCGAATCACTTTTTTTTCAGAAATCCCTCAATATGGGTAGATAATGAAAGGGCTTGACCCGTAGGATAATATACACTATATTGAAAGGGAATGAGGAATATTAACCAACGAAATGAAAACTAAAAACTTGAAAATTATTTTTTTATCTGATCATGTATGAAATAGTTTGACTAAATAACTAAGTTTAAAAATTTTTAAATAAAAATTAAATAAAAAATTTAAAAAACCCCCGACACAAAAAAACTAACCTCTTATAAGTGTGAAATAATACAAGCATATACAAGACATGTGTAAAGATTCCTGCAATTCACTTCTGAACTTTATAAAGCTTCTTCATGTTCAGTTATGTAGCACTGCCCTGTTTCAGTCTTTTTCAAGCGTTTTCTAGACATCTAAAAGCATAAAAACAAATTTAGTGTCACAACCGTACCCAGAAAAAAAGGTCACTACCGTACGCAACGCACTTCTTCGCAAAAAAACGTTTGTTATGATAATACAAAATAACCTACGGACAAAGTAATCACTGCTATTAAACAACTAATGTTTAACATATAACTAGGAAAAGCACTCATTACTCTATCTATAGACATATAATAATAACAATCATTAAAAGAAATAGAATAAAAATAGTTACTTTTGACTATTAAAAAGTAATGTAGGCCTCTGCTACCCCTAAATGTTGCGTTGGTGGTGATGCAATGCTGTGAAACACTTTCGGATGGGCACGCTGCTCTTCTCTCCCCTTGCACCCGCTCCAGTATTCCTTATAATTTCGCTAATATGAGGACTGTCACAACCATATCCTGGCACAACCGTACCCAGTCTACCCTACATTGATTTGGAAATCCATTTAGGATAAGCATCAAAATGTTATGTACTATAGAGAAATATTGGTACGTACGTACAGTACAACCCGCAGTGGAGTAGCGTGGTGGATTTAAGCTCCAAACCCCCTCCTCATCCTGGGGGAGGCCTAAGCCCCTGCAGTGGGGTAAAATGGGCTGATGATGATGATGACGTACAGTCTAAGACACATAACTAGGAGTCAGTGTTAGTGATAAAACGCGCATTTACACTTGGTCAATATAAACTGGGCAATCGGTGAATGCAGGTGTATCTAATGGCCAGGCGCGGGTCTTCCTTGAAAGCCAAAAAAGCCATGCATACCTTAAATTTTCCTACAATAATGATGAAAAACACAAGAGTACAAGTGAGAGTGTTTGAATTTCCCGCACGCTCATATAATACAATGGCGCGCTATTACTGACTGTTACTGACCTATCTTAATACCCTATCACCGGCCTCCCTCTCTTTCCCGATCACGACATACCGACGCCAACCGACACGTTGCGAACACGCCGTGAGGCAAGACAAATTCCTTACGGCTTTTATGTCTGTCTTCTTCTTACATGTAGTGACGAATGGCATCTATCCCTCTTACGTTTCGATCGTCATCGGTCAGACCTACTGGATTTCATACTCGAAATTAAGCCAGGCTTAACGAAAGTGAAATTCATACGTAATTAGACTGCAGGCAGAACTTTGCGAATTCTGCGGCTAAACTAAGTTCATTATTGTTTTCAATTATTGTCTGTGTTCATTGTATTGCATTCATTGCGATTTGTTGAGTTTTATGTTTTAAAATTGTATTAAAGTAACTGTGAATTAGGTGAAGTTAGAGTGTAAAATACAGTGTAAATAAAGTGTAATATAATGGAAATATTGGAGGATTTCAATGGACTGAAAGAAATGTATTTCGCAGTCATTGCACAGTGACAAAGTAAGTAGGTAATTAAAATCATACAGAACTTAGGTATCTCTTGCTTTATAAACCAATTAGCTTTTATAAACAATGATTTTTACAAACGAATCCACACATATTTACGTACCTAATATTTCAGGTCTGGGTCAGGTTTATTTTATAATGAAATCATTGATGAGTTTATTATATATAAATTAGTATTTATGATGTATTTAATTAAGGTAAAATCATTAGGTAAAATAATAGATATTTTAATAATAGAGATTTTTCATTTGTATAATAGGTTAGGTTAGGTACCTATTTTATTTTATTTTTTGTTTAGATATTCTCACAATTACCTTGCTTTGCTTTTAAATAAAAAAACTAGTTGTATTATCTTCACTCTTCACACAGCACACAACAAAAATACAAAATTATAAAATCAAATCATGATTTATTTATCCTATTTAAATCCTATTTAAGTAAACTTAAATAGCGCCATCTGCTACGTTATTACTAAACTAAAACAATATCACACTAGGTTACTAATAGGTTAGACTAGGTTAGTAATATTCCAACAGATGGCGTAAAAACGATAAATAAACGTGTCTTTCAGACATTAAAAAAAAAAAAAGTTAATAGGGGTCAATGATATTTTGAGCTTTGAAGATTCCATTTTAAACTTCACATGTCGTGTTGGCGTAGCCATGTTCTGAACCCACCACACGCCACTGCTAATGGCCAATCGTAAGGCGTGGAGTTTGTCGACTAGTCCTGCTGCGTTTACCCGCCAAACAGTCCCAAAATTATACACTACGCGGATAACACTTTAATGTATACAACTCTTTATCCATCTTTTGAAATATCAGTCGTAAGTGTGGACTAAAGGTTGATCTCGCTTGCGAGTCTATTAGACTCCGCTGGCATACAACTAATATTACCATATCAGCTCATTATGCCCCACTTCAAGGTCTTGCAGCTTAATCCAATACCCTGCTCCAGTGCGGGTTGGTGGATTTTAACGACTGCCATCATGATGGCAACCGGAACCGACGGCTTACCAAGGTACGGACAACCAATATGCGGCATCTAAACTACGCCAAAAACAGCATAACCGAATTAGTCCGTTTGCGACCTCTGTATGGAGGTGCTCTATCACGTTGATGTGCCGCGTACTTTCAATTAAGAAGCGCGACAAAAACAATACTACAATAATTGGACGCGCTCACTGACACTGTTTAAAAATGTCCCGCTAACATGGTCATCATCACTAACATACACCTATACCTACTTATCCTAAACGGCTGTCGAGTGACGACCCTCCGCACCGCACTCCACCCCCTCTCGAGGCACACATCGACTCGCGCTCGTCATCTGATGTAATGCACATCGCCGCCGTTACGTACGTACAAATCGTGTTCCGCACCGCAACCAACAAACTGGTGTAATTTATTGGTTTCTTCATAATATTGAATTTAAGTGAAGCAATTAATTTGCAATTATTTCATTGTTCATCTACCCACATTTTTGTGTAGTTTTTATTTTCCCTAGTAAAGTGGCTTGCTTTGGCACTGGTCGGCAAGAATTATTATAGTTAACGAATTTATATTTGAAAATAAAGTCGTTTTACTACCCGCACCGCACCGCATATACTTTTATATTTCACAATTTAATATTTTATCATGTCGACTCAACCTTTAGTACAGCCAAGTAAACTTGTTTTGGAGAAGAAAGTTATGGCAGAAAATGAACTTAAAAAATATGATGCAAAAATCAAGGGATATTTCGCGCACGTCCAGAATCAATACGATTCTATTTCGAAAGTCAAGAGCAGTGCGGATGGTCCCGCATTTTTGGCTAAAACTAAAAATATCGATGTAATTGTGCAAGAGTACACTAATATTTTAGACCATTATGTAGACTTGAATTTAGAATCTAATCCTAATTTCGTTCCCAGCTACGATAGTTTGTGGTCATTACAGGAAATGGCGGCTCATATAAATATGACCAGAGACAGACTGGCACCTCCTCAGACGACAGAAACGGTCAAAGAGGAGCCTAAAAATAGGGCAGTAAAATTACCGCGTTTGGAATTACCTAGCTTTAACGGTGATTTAGACAAATGGCCGTTATTTTTCGAAATATATAACAATATGATACATCACAATAAAGATCTTAATAACGGCGAACGAGTTCAATTTTTAGTAGGCAAATTGACAGGCAAGGCTTTTGAAGGCGCCCACGAGTTCTTCTTTGAACTTCGTCTGGGCTCACTCCTGAAGCGTGAGCGTTTTAGTGGACTGTATTTATAGGTATAGCGAGGGGCGATAGCGAAAGGAGAGGAAAGACTAAAGGGACTGACCTTGACGCAGCAACACACATATAAGTCTTCGCTGTCAGCCAGGAGCTCCTCCAGTCAGGCGGCGGCGCGGCACCAACACGTAATCGGGCACACTCCACAGTTTATATATTATATAGCGTTTGTTACACAATATTATTAGGTTTTTATATGAGTTTTAGGCGATAAGCGATTATGCGTTTAGCGTTTTATATTTTCAGTGCGTCACATAGGAAAGACAACAGCGGACTGAATGTAAAGGAAAAAGCGGGTAGTGCGGAAACAAGAATCAGGGATGCGGCGTAGCCATTGCCCCCGGCCATTGAAAGACTCGCTTTCAATTGCACAAGGAGAAATGAAAGAAAAATATTAAAATAAACTTAAAATTTAACAAAGAAAGCGGAGAATAAATCAAATTAAACTATTTCTATTGCGTGGGTAGAGGACAGAGACGCACGACTGGTCTCTTGTAAATTCCAGTTGCAGTCTTAACTGACGCAACACGGACTACTCCGTCGACTCCTGGGAATGTAGAAACTACTACGCCCAACGGCCAATGAAGGATAGGGTATCATCAGTCATTACTATTACAATCGTACCCTTTTCGATTGGTTTAGAAGGTGTATTCCATTTCTCACGCGTTTGTAAAAGATGTAAGTACTCTAACTTCCATCTTTTTGAAAAAGATTGTACCATATTATCCAAAAGCTTATATCGTTTTACTAAATTACTAGAAAACTCTGTCTCATCTACAAAAGGTAAATGTTTTATTGGACTTGACATTAAAAAATGCGCGGGCGTTAGAGCAGAAGGCTCCGATGGATCAGAACTCAATAGCGTAAGCGGACGCGAATTCAGTACGCACTCTATTTGCACCAATACTGTCAACAATTCTTCATATGTTAAAATCTGCGAACCTATTACGCGAAACAAATGAGTTTTAAACGCTTTGACGTAAGTCTCGACATGTCCATTGAAATGAGGACTGCGTGGAGGTATGAGTTTCCAGGTGATTCTGTTTTCTGATAACTCCTTTGCAAATGAAAAATTGTAATTTTCAGAACATAAAAATTTATAGAGTTCCTTAAGCGTATTTTTTGCTCCTATAAACGTCGTACCGTTATCAGAGTACATACACGAAACCGCACCCCGTCTGGCAAGAAAGCGTTTAAAAGCTGAAATGAATACGTGCGTTGTCAGATCTGAGGCTATCTCTATATGTACAGCGCGCGTTACGAGGCACACAAATATGCACAAATAGCATTTTATAGGACGAACACCGCGTTTTCTATACGGCGTAATGCTGATTGGACCTGCATAATCTACAGCTGTATGCGTGAAAGCTTTAGTTTGCTGTACTCGACAAGCTGGTAAATCAGACATCATAGGAAATGTATTTTTTGGATTAACCTTAAAACAAAAGTAACATTGATGAACAATTTTGCGAACGGTGTTTCGACAAGATAAAATCCAATAGCGTTGTCTAAGTATAGACATAAGTAGTTGCGGCCCAGTATGACAATGTTTCTCGTGATAATATTTTATTATGAGATCGACAATATAGTCCTTTCGAGGTAATAAAATAGGATGCTGCTGATCATAGGATAAGTCTGCATTACGCAGGCGTCCACCAACGCGCAACAATCCGTATTTATCTAGAAATGGGTTTAATTTTCTGATTTGAGGCGAACAGTTTTTATTTGAAATTAAACATTTTATATCGTCAGCGAAATATTTAGATTGCATAACCTTAATTATTTGAGTTTCAGCGAAATCAAATTGTGAACTGGTAATTACTTCAGCGCGAGGTAGTTTCTTTAAAAAGCGATAAATGTAAATAATAGAGCGAAGTAGAGCGTTCCACGAAGAAAAGCGTTGTGATAGCGTATACAAAGCATGAGGTTCTTCTTCGGCCGACGTAGCCAAAGCGATTACCTTTGATTCGGGTACTTCTATATTATCAGGAGGTTTGAACCTTTTAATAGGCCAACTTTCAGGTTCTTGCTGTAGCCATGAGGGACCGTTAAACCATAATGGATGGTCAATTAAGCGTAAAGGTGTGATACCACGAGACAAACAATCACTCGGATTATCGACTCCATTTACGTGATAAAAATGTCGCGGAGGAAGCGTATCAATAATTTTTGTAATTCGCGTAGCAACAAATGTTTTAAATTTATGCGGAGACGAGTGGATCCAGCATAGAGTCACCATAGAATCGGTGAAACAATAAATATCGTCAATATTATGACGAGGAGCGTATGTGTCGATGACTAGACGCGTTAATTTAGCCATAAGTAGCGCAGCGCACAACTCCAAGCGAGCGATAGAAACAACTTTAAGAGGCGCTACTTTAGATTTCGCGCAAACCAAACGTATAATAGGCGGGTTGTTAGCGTTAGATACGCGTAAATAAATAACTGCGCCATAAGCTTTTTCACTAGCGTCTGAAAAAGCGATTATAGAAATTTTTGAATTTTCAGTTACACCTAAATGACGCGGGAATTTTAATTTAGCTAATTCAGGAAGTTCGGAAATATATTTATGCCAAATTTCAGCAATGTGCGGCGGCGTTGGTTCGTCCCAGTCCAATTTCAAAAGCCAAAGCTGCTGGATGAGAACCTTAGCAAATAATATGACCGGCGCGATAAACCCAATTATGTCATATTGACGAGCGATGACGGACAAAATATTTCGTTTCGTACATAGTCGCTCCTCTATGGACACGACAAAACTAAATTCATCAGTAGACGGTGACCACTGAAGTCCCAAAATCTTTAAATGTTGATCCTGTTCAAACTGAACAGCCGAACGGTAGCGATAAGACTCGGGCAACGAATCTAAAAATTCAGCAGAATTACTAGACCATTTTACCAAGTCAAAGCCCCCGGCCTTGAAGAGACCCAGCAACTCATTCTTAAGTTTGAGTGCATCAGGTAGCGTGGGAACAGAACAACACACGTCGTCCATATAGGCGGCACGCTGTACAAGATCCGCGGCGAGCGGGTACGTGTCTTGTTCTGCGGCGGCCAATTCGCGTACGACCCGCATAGCGAGATAGGGACTACTACGTAATCCAAAACAGACGCGATTGAACTCATACGTGACGAGAGGTTCCGTAGAGTTGTAACGATAAAGTATTTTTTGAAATTTGCGATGTTCTTCCTGAACCAAAATTTGCAAATACACTGCTTGATGTCTGCTGAGAAAGCTATACTATAAAAGCGAAACATGAGTAATATTAAAAATAAGTCATTTTGTAGATTTTGCCCTGTATATAATATGTCGTTGAGTGATAGGCCAGAAGTGGTTTTGGCACTCGCGTCTAACACTATACGCAACTTCGTCGTGGTTTTGTCTTGACGCACGATGGCGTGGTGAGGGATGTAATAACCACTTTCAATATTATCACCATAAACTGGAGAGATATAATTTTTATCTAAATATTCTTTGATAACCGCGTTGTATTCTAGGCGCAAAGTAGGCGAAGCATTAAGTTTTCGTTCCAAAGAAAAATATCTATTTTTAGCGATTGTATACGAGTCACCCAAAGAAGCAGAGTCGCGCGAAAAGGGAAGCGCGACGCTGTAGCGTCCAGACTTGTCTCGCGACAAATTATCTCTAAATATAATTTCGCATTCACGATCCTCAGCATTAAGGACAGGCGCGGTATTAACTTCTTCAAGTTGCCAAAATTTTTGTAAAATCGTATTTATACAGGGTTGAGTAACAGCGCAACAAGCAAGAGATATGTTACTGGGATTATTTTCAATATCTACATTGCCTATAATCATATAACCGAAGACAGTCTCGAAAGCTGTCGGCATACCCGGAGGTCCCGTTACACGGCCCGACAGTAAAATTTGTGAAAACATCGAACCCCCCAACAAAAGATCGATATCACCCGGAACCGAGTAATATTTATCAGCGAGCGTAACATTATTTAAATAGGTAAATGAAGTAGTATTTATATGAGCGGTAGGTATTTTATCCGTAATTCGATCGATTACAAAAGCGTTAATAGAATATTTAATATTTTTATTTATTAATGATGACACTTTAAGTGTTAACATGCCCTTAATTGAACTAGCGGAGCCACCTATGCCCTTAACGACAGATCTAGTAATTTTATTATAGCGTAAATTTAATAATTTGCAGCAATCTGCGGTTATGAAATTATTTTGTGAAGCTGTGTCCACTAGACCTCTAATAGTATGTAAGTTACCCAAGTTATCTTCAGTGTTTAATTGAACAGTTCCTAATAAACAAGTGTTCAAGCGTTCAGAACTAGATTTAATATTACAAAGAGATATTTTATTATCGTGTGACGCATCCACTGTGGGCGCAGGCGTCTGAAACCGGTTAGCGGGGCCGCCGGCGGCAGCCGAGTGCTTCAGCGTTTCAGAGGACTCCGCACGAACGTTTACGGTTTGCGGTTCCGTATGCGACCTCATTTTTCTACATAAAAGTGAATGATGTTTGCATCCACAGTAGCGACATAAAACCGTAGATTTACAAGCGAAACTTACATGATATAAACTCAAACAATTAGAACATCCATTTCGGTTTTTAATAAAATTAATACGATCATTAATTGAAAGGCGTTTAAAAGAATCACATTTATATAATTGTGTATGTGTGGTTTGTTTACAGCACACACAAGCATTATCCACTACGACAAATCAATGCGTAGGCTTCGAGTAATTTTGTTCTGCGTTATTTTTACCATACTTCTTTGGCGGGGTAGAAGTAGTAGATATAGAAGAAGGCGTGCGATCCAATATTTTGGATTGTTCATGAAGAAAACCGATTAAACTATTGTACGTAGGTATGGATTCGTCACGTTTTAACATTTCAAAGGCGCGCGATGTTTCCGAATCCAGTTTCTTAAGTGCTACGTGGAGTAATATGAAATCCGCCAAATCAGACAATTTCAAAGATTTCAAATTAGCGACCGCGGCGGCGAATTTATCTAAAAATAATTCTATATTTTTTGAAGAAGCGTAACTAGCAGCTTTAAAATTAAATAATTGCTCCAAATAAGCGGAAGCGAGACAACGTTTATCCTCATATTTTTTAACCAAAGTTGACCAAATCTTTTCGTAATTTTCCCCAGTGAGAGTGATTCCGGAGCACACTGATAAAGCACGACCAGAAAGTTTTCCTATTAAGTATTGCACCCTTTCGTGATCTGTTAAGTTTTCGTTTACATGAATAGTATTTTTGAAATTTTCATAAAACATTGGCCACTCAATAGGATCACCAGAAAACGACAATAACTCCAACTTAGGTAATTTTATAGTACTCTTCTTGCTTTCAGAATTGTTACCAGTATCGTTGCATGTAGACTCAGGAACTTTAAGAGCGTTAATTTTGCTTTCGACCCGTTTAATATGGCAATATAAATCATCAAACGCGTTCCAAGATTGAAAGTTAGGTACCGCGTCAGGATTCACAGTCAGCTCAAGCAAATTGATTTGTTTTACTAAATCAGAAAATTCATTGCGAATCGATTCCAATGTAATAATACTGGACAAAAACAATTCTTCTGATACTGTATCTTCAAAGGCGTTTTTTGCGTAATTATAGATGTATTGCAACCGACTAAACATTGATTCACGTTGCGCAGTTAACATCGTTATTTGTATTTTAATATCTGCCTCTTGCAGTGTTACTTTACCTTTTGTAGGCATATTTGAAGTTAAATATATTTATAGAATCAATAGAATTAAAACTGAAAACGTAAGAAACTAGACGATTCAATAAATGTCGCAATTACTGCCTGTAACATGCACACGCGGCACGCACACATAAGGTAGGTACGCGCGTAGATGCGACGCGATGTTTACCTACCTACAAAGCGAAATAATTATAAATTCTTAGATAAAATTTTGATATAAAATAATTTTATATTTGTATAAAGCGTTTCGTGCGAGAAATGGAATCTACCTTGTTCAGTAAAGACTGACAGAGTAAGAATAGCGTAGTTTAAAAGAATTGTATGAAGGGAAGCGTGCAGCGAGTAATTTTAAAACTTTTGGTAAAGACCAGAATTTTATGAAGCGAGCGTGTTCAGAAGAACAAATTATTTTTTAAACCTTCGGTTCGAAGGAACATATTATTTTTTAAACATCCGGATCGAAGGACCATATTATTATGAAGGCGCCCACGAGTTCTTCTTTGAACTTCGTCTGGGCTCACTCCTGAAGCGTGAGCGTTTTAGTGGACTGTATTTATAGGTATAGCGAGGGGCGATAGCGAAAGGAGAGGAAAGACTAAAGGGACTGACCTTGACGCAGCAACACACATATAAGTCTTCGCTGTCAGCCAGGAGCTCCTCCAGTCAGGCGGCGGCGCGGCACCAACACGTAATCGGGCACACTCCACAGTTTATATATTATAGCGTTTGTTACACAATATTATTAGGTTTTTATATGAGTTTTAGGCGATAAGCGATTATGCGTTTAGCGTTTTATATTTTCAGTGCGTCACATAGGAAAGACAACAGCGGACTGAATGTAAAGGAAAAAGCGGGTAGTGCGGAAACAAGAATCAGGGATGCGGCGTAGCCAGCTTTAAATGTGTGTTCAGGAGTAACACCAACAGCCGAAAATTATTTGATTATTTATAACGCACTTGTTCAGAAGTACCAAGATCCGCGGGCTCTCGCCACTAATTATTTAGACCAGTTATTTAATATAAAATCGATAACGGCCGCAACACCGGGTAACCTGGAATATTTTGTGGATAAATTCACAGGTGTAGTAGCCGCGTTAAAACAATTACAGATTGGTGATTTAGCACAATTTATTTTCGTTTACATCGGTTTAAAGAAACTCGATTCGGAAACTGCAAGGTTATTTGAAATGTCTATTAGAAAATCGGAATCTATGCCTACCTATGAGGAGTTCACGTCATTCGTTCGCGAGCAGTGTAAAGTATTACAACGTACCTACTATTGGAAATGTAAACAAAGCAAAGAGTGAATACCTAAATGTACCAACTACTGCCCCGCGCCCCCTGCGCTCTGCGCAGACGCATACCTTCGTTAATTTAAATAATAAAAATGGAAAATGTGCCGTGTGCGGTGACCAGAGTCATGACCTTTTATATACATGCCCTAAGTTCATAAAGTTAGACCCACGTAAAAGGTACGACACAATAAAAAATTTAAAGGCTTGTGTCAATTGTCTAAGTACTAGACATGCTATTGCGGTGTGTAAATCAAATAGTCGTTGTAGGCAATGTGGTCGCCCACATCACACGCTCTTACATTGGAATAATCACATTGGCCGCGCCCGCGGTGAGCCGTCGTCATCTACGCGTTCGGCGGCGCCACGACCGCCGTCGCCCGCGCCGACACTGCCGCACGCGCCGGTCCGTTCGGGCTTGGCCGGGGGCACCGCGGACGACGGTGATAATATAATTTTATGTAGCGTATCGGCGTCCACCGCCGCCGCTACTAGCGGTAATGCAAAGAATAAAACTATACTATTAGGTACTGCGTTAGTTTCAGCTATAGATAATTTTAAGAATACGCATTATTTGCGTGTCTTAATAGACAGCGCCTCGCAAAATAATTTTATAACTATAAATTGCTGTAAAAAACTAGGTTTAAAAATAATTCGTAACCGCGACTCCTGTTATGTGAAAGGTTTCGGAGAAGTAAAACAGCCAGTTAAGGGGCTGTCAGACGTATCGCTGTTTTCACGTTTTAATTCATGTAATATTAGAATTCAACCATTAGTAGTGAATAAGATCACTGATCGATTACCAACCGCACCGGTCGACGAATCGTTGTTACTTCATTTACAGGACTTACCACTGGCCGATAGCAATTTTCATATTCCCGCGCCTATCGATATTATTCTCGGTGCAGATGTATTCTGTGACATTTTAAAAGATGGAAAAGTTAAGGGTCCCTCAGACCAACCGCAAGCGCTTGAAACTATTTTTGGGTATATAGTTATTGGCCCCGCTTTTCTAACAAATAATTTTTCGAAAGTACAATCATTTTGTACATTGATTGATCATAGTATTGAAAATTTACTACAGAAATTTTGGTCGGTGGAGGAAGTTCCCGACATAAAACATATGTCGCAGGATGAGCAGCAATGCGAAGCGATTTATAGTGAGACTACGTCACGCGCCGACGACGGTCGCTACTCAATGGCGCTGCCGTTCAAAAGAGAATCGAGCGAATTAGGCGACTCATTACTCACGGCTAAGCGTCGATTCATGCAGTTAGAAAAAAGGTTAAATTCCTCACCGACGTTTCGTAAACAATATGATGACGTAGTTAGTGACTACATTGCTAAGGGCTACTTGAAACAAGTGAGTGAAGTAGATTATAAACGGGACTTAGGTTATGTAATACCGCATCACGCCGTGGTACGTCAAGATAAGATGACTACGAAATTACGAATAGTCCTGGACGCTAGTCAGAAAACTACTTCCGGTTTTTCATTGAATGATTTATTACATTGCGGCCCCAATCTACAGGCTGATCTTTTTTCAATTTTACTAAATATTCGATTACAACCAACAGCGATCTGTGCAGATATTAAACAAATGTACCTACAGATTGAAACGCATCCCGCACACCGCAAATTTCAACGCGTTTATAAATCACGTTGTCATATAGAAGACGTTATCGCATTTTCAGACTCTATGGTTGCTCTACATTGGATTCATTCCTCACCACATCGCTGGCACACGTTGGTAGCCAACCGCGTCGCAAAAATACATGAAAATATTTCTCCCGACAAATTTTATTACGTCAGTAGTGCTGAAAATCCTAGCGATTGCTTATCTCGTGGATTGACTCCAGCCCAACTCGTATCACATCCTCTGTGGCTGATTGGTCCCTCATGGGCCTCTCGGGACAGATCTGTTTGGCCGCTCAAATCCTTTTCAGATGGCGAGACGAATGACGTCATTCCTGAAAGTAAGATGCTATCTTTCCACATAGCTGAAGTGGAATCAGAAGAATCCCCACTCTTATACGATCTCGCATGTCGTGTATCTTCGTGGTCTAAATTATTGCGTATTGTGGTATACATCCTTCGCTTCACACGCAAGTTGTCACGTGACACTCGTATAAGTGTTAAACATTTGGAAGCGGCGGAGCGGACTATTCTCGTCAATTTACAACGCGTCTATTTTAATAAGGAGCTTTCTCTTCTTGCTGAAAAGAAGAGATTGGCCCCTGCTTTAAACAAACTTACGCCATTCCTACATGAAAACCTCATCCGTGTCGGTGGACGATTGGCGAATTCCGATCTAGGGTTCAATGGTAAACATCCCATATTATTGCCCCGCAGAGATCATATTGTAAACTTAATTATTGATTATTATCATTTAAAATACTTACATGCCGGTCCAGGTCTATTAATGTCTTTACTACGGCAGAAATTTTGGATACTGTCTGCACGTAATATTGTCAGACAGCGTGTGCAACGTTGTAACACATGTTTTCGACGGAATCCAAGGGCTCCGGAACCGATTATGGCGGATCTGCCCGCATGTAGAGTTCGCGAAGCCAAACCGTTTTTACACACAGGAGTGGACTATGCGGGCCCACTCTACATTTTATTGAGACGTGCTAGAGGCGCTCATAAACAGAAAGCGTATATCTGTCTATTCGTATGTCTGGTCACACGTGCGGTTCATATTGAATTAGCTTTGGATTTATCGACGGAAACTTTTATAAATGCATTCAAAAGATTTATTTCACGTCGTGGTCCCTGTAGCGTGTTGTATTCGGATCAGGGTACTAATTTCATTGGCGCAAAGTCTCATTTGAATGAAGTGTACACTCTCATTGGATCCAAAAGCTTTAGTAATGAATTTAGTAATGAATTACTTAATAACCGCGTACAGTGGAAATTAAATCCACCTTCCGCACCGCATTTTGGAGGAATTTGGGAATCAAATGTTAAAAGTGTAAAGAATCATCTTTTTAAAGTAATTGGTACACAGCTTCTGACGTATGAGGAGATGACTACTGTTCTCACACAAATAGAGTCATTACTGAATTCGCGTCCGATATCCGTTATGAGTTCGGATCCGGCGGAACCGGAAGCACTGACTCCTGCGCATTTTCTTACGCTAACACCTCTGAAAACATTACATGCGCCAGATGTTTTTTCAATAGAAACAAACCATGTAAAACGCAAATATTTGCTTGATAAAATTATTCAAAGCTACTGGAAGAGGTGGAAAAACGAGGTTCTTCACACCCTTCAGACCCGACAAAAATGGAATACTCCGTCTAATCCGGTACAGGAAGGTATGTTAGTCATTATTAACACAGATAATAGTCCGCCTCTACATTGGCCTTTAGGTGTTGTCGACAAACTGTATCCTGGATCGGACGGTGTGGTGCGAGTAGCGACTGTCAGAACTAAGACAGGTTGCTATAAAAGACTAGTGGTAAAGCTGTGTCCATTGCCATCGCAATGAAGTTTTTCACATTTTTATTATTATTATTCTCTACATTACTTTCTACTTTTTTTTTTCATTTACATTGCATGTTTTAATTTTTGTTTAATTTGTTCTTTCTCGCATCGCTTCACTTGACTTCTATTGTTGGAGTCTTCTCTTGCTTAGAAGTGGAAATAACTTTTTCCTCTTCTAGGCCGGGGGTATGGACGCGCTCACTGACACTGTTTAAAAATGTCCCGCTAACATGGTCATCATCACTAACATACACCTATACCTACTTATCCCAAACGGCTGTCGAGTGACGACCCTCCGCACCGCACTCCACCCCCTCTCGAGGCACACATCGACTCGCGCTCGTCATCTGATGTAATGCACACCGCCGCCGTTACGTACGTACAAATCGTGTTCCGCACCGCAACCAACAAACTGGTGTTAGTGCAAATGTGGACGAGGAAGGAGCTCGTAGCTGAATTGGGTAAGTCCTTCCTTTTTCTGTTCCTGTATTTTTGAATAGGGTTCTGTGTTCGCATTGCTTTTAAATTGCACAGGAAACGATAGCCAGCGCCCGCCACTGCTATCGAAGACCGCAAAATTACGCTACACTATTTTTCCGCATAATTATACAAACCATTTTTGGGTATATAGTTATTGGCCCCGCTTTTCTAACAAATAATTTTTCGAAAGTACAATCATTTTGTACATTGATTGATCATAGTATTGAAAATTTACTACAGAAATTTTGGTCGGTGGAGGAAGTTCCCGACATAAAACATATGTCGCAGGATGAGCAGCAATGCGAAGCGATTTATAGTGAGACTACGTCACGCGCCGACGACGGTCGCTACTCAGTAGTGCTGCCGTTCAAAAGAGAATTGAATCCGGCTCGAAGGACCGAAACCAATAAATTACACAGAAAACGATAAATCCGGCTGAAGTGACCAAAAATGGTTTGTATAATTATGCGGAAAAATAGTGTAGCGTAATTTTGCGGTCTTCGATAGCAGTGGCGGGCGCTGGCTATCGTTTCCTGTGCAATTTAAAAGCAATGCGAACACAGAACCCTATTCAAAAATACAGGAACAGAAAAAGGAAGGACTTACCCAATTCAGCTACGAGCTCCTTCCTCGTCCACATTTGCACTAACACCAGTTTGTTGGTTGCGGTGCGGAACACGATTTGTACGTACGTAACGGCGGCGGTGTGCATTACATCAGATGACGAGCGCGAGTCGATGTGTGCCTCGAGAGGGGGTGGAGTGCGGTGCGGAGGGTCGTCACTCGACAGCCGTTTAGGATAAGTAGGTATAGGTGTATGTTAGTGATGATGACCATGTTAGCGGGACATTTTTAAACAGTGTCAGTGAGCGCGTCCAATAATACTATAAAAAAATAAGAAAGACTGAGGTCACATAGGTACCGACAGTAATATTTGATTTTCCAACAATGTATTAATATAAACTAAAATAAGTTACTAAATATAAATGACATTAATGCTCGCAATAAAGACAGTCCACACAAAAATAGTCAATACCATACACACTAATAATTTGTCCAATGAAATGGACTATTGTTATAAGGTAAGGCTTAGTTTAGAAAAAACACGAACGAGATTACGAGACCGGTTTTTAGTTTAAGGACCTATCTTTAGTCTATGGTCTGAAAGTTAGAATAAAAAAATCGGAATTTATACATCGGTCGTCGAGAGTTTGCGTTTCTGACTCATGAGATTATAGCTATAACATGTTTGTTGTGAGTTGAGATAATATTTTAAATTTATTTTTGTGTCATTCGTGCAAGTAAACGAAAAGAATATTTAAAAACGAGAATCGTCCGACGACGGTACAAATTCACATCAACCGTCCGATTACTATGCCGATTACGACCGTCAAGAACGCAAACTCTTGACGGCTGATGTATAGTCCCTTTATTTAATACCCACTCGAAAACCCTGACATGCCCTGACAGCAGATACAAATTTTTATTGGGAAGATTGCTTTTTGACATTAAATTAATTCTTGCGAAATAAATGTTACTTTCTAAACATTGTCATTTATTTATATTTATTTTACCTTTGTGTTTTACTATTTGATCAAGATGGTAGTCGTAAGGCGAAATATGCCGAAGAGCAGTCCAAAAAACAACATGCGACACTAGATATCCTGCACAGTTTAGAAAATTTTGACAATGACTGTTGTATACCATTCTGAGTTATCTGATCTACAATTTTCTAGCATTGAAGTCGCAAGACGTCCACTCCCTGAAAAAATAACTACCTACCTATCATATAATTTTTTTGCTAATGTTCGGAGGCCGTAACAATTTCGTTGGTAACTGACCATCCTGAGAACACCCATACCGACGAAAGCTTCTTTCCGGACAGTTTCCGGATCATACTGATATTCACGTTTCGTCGCCAGTAATGATTTCAGAAACGCGCCGTGATTCCCCATTTTCGGAACGTAATCACGTCTCTGCACCAATCCACGCGGGCTTCTTTTTTTGCTTCGGAAAGCACACGTATCCAACGACAACAAAGTTTCTTCACACCAAGAAAGATGGTATAAATACAAATCGAACTATTGTCTAAGATTCTTTCGATGGCAAATAATCTATACGTACAGTTCCAATCAAACTTTATGGCGGATGTGAACATAGGCACAAATTCGCGTCGGTCGCAGTAACCATTTTTTGGATGTAGCGGGACCCAGTGGAGCGAAGGGTATATTATTATGACTATACCTGCGCAAACACGCAACGTTGTATTCCCATCCGCCATAAAGTTTGAGGCGAACTATATCGTACGTATAAAAACGAAATACCACTCATAATCAATGCCGAGCCAAAAACGCTGAGGTCAACCACACGAAACGACATATTATGTAAGGTTTGTATGGTGATGTAAGCGTCCACTAAAGATTTCGAAATTCTACCCCTAAGGGATAAACTTGTATGAAATTCGTCGTATTTAAAGTTAAATGCATAAAAATGGGCATGTGTAGGTTTTTGATCGAAAAATAAATATGTTGTGTTCAAGGTTTTTAATTCTTTCTACGTCAAGTTATCTACATCGGCGTTATTTCGTCGGTTTAGAAATGTCGACCAATCTCTAAGGAGCGGTCGAAACGTAGATATATGTATCTATACCTACCTTAAATTAATTAACCCGAGTGACTCAACAACTAGTAATTAAATTATTAGCAAGTATTGAATTTACTACCCGTAGGTACCTACTGAGGTTACGTAATATTGTTTTTTTAATATACCTAGTTAGGTAATCTATGAATGGATACATTTTAAAAAAAAATGAAAAATAGAAAAAAAAATCCGTCACATGATTAGACACGAAAAAGTTCTGTCAAAAAACTCATAGGCAAAGTTACAATATTTTCAAGAAGGTTTAGAAAATGCTTTTCAAACACTATGCGACAGTATTGCGTCGATGCGCGGTGGCAAAGCCGAAATTCGACGTTCCCAGAAGAAATTGGGTTCAAAGTAGTCATGTTATATCTACGCCTGCACGAGTTGAAATCTCATCTTTGGTAAATAAATATTTGATTTAAATTTATCATAAAATCACTTTAAACTGCTGTCATTCTGAGACAGTACAATATACTATAAAATCCCTTATATTCCTTTCAGGAGTTAGCTCTGCATATGGCGTTCTTGATTTCTGTGTGGCTCGGACCTATACTGTTTTCTTTTAGCCAGATGTCCGTTTGGAAACGCACGTATGGAAAGTAATGTTAATTAGGTATTATAAAATAAAGCGATGGACATGACATTCGTTTTTAATTGTAGACTAATTTCTCAAATGTCCAACCTGGCAAACAGTAGGTAGGTATAACGTAATTTCAGTAATTTGGTAATAGTTCGTTTCGGGCTGGTACGTCCACAGAGTACTTTTGGGTACGTCTATCCCTACCAAGGTATCCTTACTGGTATCTAGGGATAAGTGGAAAAATCTTTGCACTTACACCTCGTTTCCACCAAGTATAATATGTTTACGCACACATACACAACCGCTAAGTTTAGCCCTAGTACGTACACAGTGCATCACTCGCACAACTGTATGATACAGTGATACAGTATGGATATGACAGTATAATACAGTGTATTATACTTGGTGGAAACGAGGTGTTAGAGCTACTGGTCCTAGTAGTTCAATTTAAACCGGGTCTCAATTCATTAATTTTCTGTGTTCTCTTCGAATTTAAGAGGGCCACATAGCTTACAGAACTAATAACCGTGGGTTCCGGTTTCGGAAAAGGTTCTGAGTTCATAAAGGGGGTGATCGACCAGTAACGTAGTAACACCGTAGCAAAATTAGTTTTTCGGAATGCACTCACATCTTTATATAGTTCCAATCAAACTTTATGGCGGATCGGAATACAACGCTATAGGCGTACTTGCGCAGGTTCAGTCATATGCCCCTCGCTCCACTGCGTCCCGCTACACCTAAAACTGGTTATTGCGACGCGACTTGTGCCTATATTCACATCCGCCATAAAGCTTGATTGGAAGTATACCTTAATTAAAAAAGGTTGTGTGTGTAGGTCATATACTTATAATACAGGTTCCACCCATCGATTGTACCTGACATCTGTCGAATGATTTAGAATTTCTTCATATTCCCTAGATACCAAAATAATAATTTGTCTAAAACAAATGGTCGAAGAAAACTGAATAAAACGAATGTAAATAGTTCTTATTATTTACTATTACCGTTGCTATTCGATTACCCCCACAGAGTACTACCTACTTTGTAGTTATTAGTTATTACCCCCTTAAAAGCGAGAACTGAGCAGCGTGTGTTGTGGGCGTGGGTGGAGAATGGAGATCTAGGGCAATTTAGGGGAAAAACACTCATTTTCCGTATTGCCTACACCTATGAAAAAAAATCATGACTTGCCCGTGATAGTTGGTACTACCCGGTTAAGAAGTTATGATGATGCGTATCATCAAAGAATTCCCTTCGCCGTTATGTTGGTAGTGTTTAAATTATGCAAGATTGTGAAGATTATATTACCTAATAATGAGTTTTTCTCATGTCATTTTTAACCCCCGACGAAAAAAGAGGGGTGTTATAAGTTTGACCTGTGTGTGTATCTGTGTATCTGTCCGTGGCATCGTAGCTCCCAAACGGATGAACCGATTTGGGGATTTTTTTATATGAAAGGTAAATTAGTCGGGAGTGTTCTTAGCTATGTTTTATGAAAATCAGTCCAAGATGGCCGCCGCAACAAAATGGTGGACATCATATTTTTTCACTACTCCATCAATATGGGTATCAAATGAAAGGACTTGACTAGTAAAATGCTATACACTATAACAAATTTCAAATCCAAGATGGCCGCCACCACGAAATGGCGAATTACATATTTTTTTTCGTTACTCCATCAATATGGGTATCAAATGAAAGGGCTTGACTAGTAGAATACTATTTGACTAATTTCACTTTGACTAATTTCAAATCCAAAATGGCCGCCACAACGAAATGGCGAATAACATATTTTTTTTACTACTCCATCAATATGGGTATCAAATGAAAGGACTTGACTAATAGGATACTATACACTATGTCTAATTTCAAATCCAAAATGGCCGCCAACACAAAATGGCGAAATACATTTTTCTCACTACTTCATCAATATGGGTATCAAATGAAAGGATTTGACTAGTAGAATATTAAACACTATGACAAATTTCAAATCCAATATGGCCGCCAGCACATAATGGTGAATTAAATTTTTTTCACTACTCCATCAATATGGGTATCAAATGAAAGGACTTGAGTAGTAGAATTCTATACACTATGACAAATTTCAAAGCCAAGATGGCCGCCACCACGAAATGGCGAATTAAATATTTTTTCACAAATCCCTCAATATGGGTATCAAATGAAAGGACTTTAGTAGTAGAATTCTGTACACTGACAAATTTCAAATCCAAGATGGCCGTCAGCACAAAATGGTGAATTACATTTTTTTCACTACTCCATCAATATGGTATCAAATAAAAGGACTTGAGTAGTAGAATTCTATACACTATGACAAATATCAAATCCAAGATGGCCGCCACCACGAAATGGCGAATTACATATTTTTTCACTACTCCATCAATATGGGTATCAAATGAAAGGACTTGATTAGTGGAATACTATACACTATGACTGACTTCAAATCCAAGATGGCTGCCACTAGAAAATGGGGAATTACTTCTTTTTTTTCACACATCCGTCAATATGGGTAGCAAATGAAAGGGCTTGACTAGTAGATCATTATACACTATGACAAATTTCAAATCCAAGATGGCCGCCAGCACGAAATGGTGAATTACATTTTTTTCACTACTCCATCAATATAGGTATCAAATGAAAGGACTTCGCTATAGTAGAATACTCTACACTATGACAATTTTCAAATCCAGGATGGCCACTACTAGAAAATGGAGAATTACTTTTTGTTCACAAATCCCTCAAATATGGGTAACAAATGAAAGGATTTGACTAGTAGCATAATGTTCATTATATTGAAAGGGAATGAGGAATATTAACTAACGAAATGAAAACTAAAGATATATAGGTATTTGAAGCTCTGCCGCGTCACATTTGTATACAAAACTTTCTTTACGATGAATCATAAATATGAACGAAAATAAAAAGATGAATGGGAACAAAACTCTGAATACTCTTCTTCGTTGAACAAAGCTAAATTTAGTGAAAGAAAACTTCCCTAATATTGTTGCCAATGATATGTGATACCACTATCAGTAAGGTTCATTGTGAATAGTTTTGGAGCAAGTAAAGTAATATAATTGTCAGCCAAAAACGTCCTATTTATAATTTTGACTGTTTTGTCAAATGTTTTAATGTGTGTACTTATTTGTAAAGCTCAGTGTGTACTATTTTTTTCTCAAGTAAATAAGATTAAAATAAAATACAGAAATAGTTTTTCTTAACAAATCGTATTTCTCGAAGTACCTACTTGTTATACAAGGTATATTTTATAGTCGTACTTCACTTGAATTTTCACTGGAGATACGACAATGTAATAAATTAGGTGCTAATGGTTACACAATTGATTGACTAATAAATTTTATTATTCAAAAGTGTGTTTTGTTTACAATATTTTTTAAAATACGTCCTATACCTAATGCTTAGTAGAATTTTAACGTTACTAAATCCTTTGTATGGTATTTTTAGTACAGGCAGCACAAATTCTTGGTATATTACTAAATTTTAAAACGGTCACACTGGCAAGCCATTGCCCACCATGGAACTATTATGTACTACGTACAACTGGAAGTAGCTCTCTCTAACATTAGCGTGGTCATACCATAGACATATATATACTAGCGTAGGAGACCAACTGACATCTAAACATCGCATGACCGAAACGGAAATGAGTATGTGTGCAAAATTCACATGTGGTTGAGCCAGTTTTAGTGATGTACATGGGTGTTTTTTATATTATCGATAGCACGTAGTACTTTCATGATAATGTGTCGTTGAATTTACCGCGATATCATAAGTCGAAATCGGCAATCCTATTTATTATTTTGAATCTGCTATACTACATAATTTTTGTTTTGAGTTACTTTTCCTAACTTTTAGTTTTTTAAAATGACAAATCATCAATCAGTCAATTCAAATGCCATTTCCTTTACTACAATAAATATTTTTTTTTGTTAACAGTTGATAATAAAAAATTTGCAGAAGTAAAGAAAGCGTTAACATCATTATGGAAATGTTAATATTTAGTTGAATACAAGCCAAGTAATAAATAAAACAATATAAATAAACGATTTTTATTTTTAATTACAATACGTCACGTTGCAACGCATAACAACAAAATTTTAACTCTTTGTAAACAAAAAAATGAGAATGTACAAAACAAAATCATTTACAATAGAGAAGTTCATGATGTTCAAAATATACAATTTAACTCGATAGAATTGAAAGATAAACCAAAACTAATAAAACAGTGAAAGTTTTTTTCAAATTCGTCAATAAATGACTGAGAAATAAATTATTGGTATTTATTAATTTGACGACCGCTTAGCCTAGTGGTCAATCTGAAGACCAAGCGATCGGTGTCAGCGTACGTTTACCGGGATATATCACCAGGACCTTCAACTTTAGAGCCTAAACCTTTATTTCAGCACTAATATAAAATGGATTTGAAGAAAAGTCCATCACAGTGAAAATATCAAATTATCACTATGTCTTTTACAAAAACTTGTTCCTTTATATTCAAATAAAACTTAATTACCTATTACACAAAGAAACAAAAGATATTATAGACTAGTCCAAGGCATCCAAGGCATAATTTGTGGTGTAGTGAGACGACGCGACACTCAATCGAGTAGACAATGTGACGTCATGGGCAGTAAGAATCCACCAGTCAAACCGCACGAAAATACATAATAATAATAACGTGCACATTACAACGTCGTGGCCCCAAACTAAGCATTAGCTTGTGTTTTGCGTACCAAGCGAAGACATCACATACATATAACAACCAAGACCCGGTACCAGTATCGATATTCATCATATAAATACTGACCCGACCTGGGATTCGAACCCGGGACCTCCAGCTTCGTAGGCAGGGTCGCTACCCACTAGGCTAAGCGGTCGTCAAATTAATAAATATCAATATTTTATTTCTCAGTCATTTATTGACGAATTTAAAAAAAACTTTCACTGTTTTATTAGTTTTGGTTTATCTTTCAATTCTATCGAGTTAAATTGTATATTTTGAACATCATGAACTTCTCTATTGTAAATGTTTTTGTTTTGTACATTCTCATTTTTTTGTTTACAAAAAGTTAAAATTTTGTTGTTATGCGTTGCAACGTGACGTATTGTAATTAAAAATAAAAATCGTTTATTTATATTGTTTTATTTATTACTTGGCTTGTATTCAACTAAATATTAACATTTCCATAATGATGTTAACGCTTTCTTTACTTCTGCAAATTTTTTATTATCAACTGTTAACAAAAAAAAATATTTATTGGAGTAAAGGAAATGGCATTTGAATTGACTGATTGATGATTTGTCATTTTAAAAAACTAAAAGTTAGGAAAAGTAACTCAAAAAAAAAAAGTATGTAGTATAGCAGATTCAAAATAATAAATAGGATTGCCGATTTCGACTTATGATATCGCGGTAATTTCAACGACACATTATCATGAAAGTACTACGTGCTATCGATAATATAAAAAACACCCATGCACATCACTAAAACTGGCTCAACCACATGTGAATTTTGCACACATACTCATTTCCGTTTCGGTCATGCAATGTTTAGATGTCAGTTGGTCTCCTACGCTAGTATATATATGTCTATGGGTCATACGTAAACTGGTGATTAAAAAAAAAAAAGTGCGAAAGGGAAGTAACCGGGTGCCTAACTATCTCTTTCTACACCGCTTCTGTGTGGCTAGCATAAAATATTGTACCACTACACTGGGAAAAGTACTATGGTGAATTTAGATATTATTATGAGGGAACCGAGGAATAAAAAACTATGCGTCATGATAATTACGATACAGGACCTATAATTTCCGCTGACGCGTCATT
Source organism: Luffia ferchaultella (assembly GCA_949709985.1). Lineage (NCBI taxonomy): Eukaryota > Metazoa > Arthropoda > Insecta > Lepidoptera > Psychidae > Luffia > Luffia ferchaultella. The sequence continues at coordinate 2,971,900 of OX453263.1, forward strand.
TTTTTCTCTTCATATTTCTCGTTTTTTATTATGGGGGTCATCCATTGCTCGACTGTTGAACATTTTTCTTATGGTAGGTAATTAGTAGCCTACAAAAGTTAGGTAATGGCATTGCTTCGCAATGCATGATCTCACGTCGCGTTCTAATATCACTTCTTCTGAAAGTTCTGAATCCATTTTGATGATTTTTGTATTTGGTCACTATTTTTCAACATAGGGTAGATACAGTGGAAGAATTATCGAAATCAGCTGGTCTAATACGCCACTATGGCCGTTCCATATCCGAGCTGCTATTTCACGTCGCTGGTTGTACACAGTCGCCGAGCGGAGGTGAAATCAGAGACGCATATTTTTTCCTCTTCACATTTCTCGTTTTTATTATGGGGGTCATCCATTGCTCGACTATTGATGAACACTTTTTTTTAGGGTAGGTAATTCACTAATTAGGCCACTGCCTATAAAGGTTACATAATAGCATTGCGAAGCAATGCCATGATTGCTCACATCGCGTTCTAATATCACTTTTTAAAATATTTTGACTTAATTCAATAGGACTTTATATACGTTTGGCCGTTAATATTTCTGAAAGTTCTGAATCGATTTTGATAATTTTTGTGTTTAGTCACTATGTTATAACTTAGGGTAGATACTGTGAAAGAATTATCGAAATCAGTTCTTTTAATTTAAAGCTGTAGCAAATCAAAAAAGTCGATTCTTTGTTTTTGCGAAGTTTTTACTAAACAACTTTATTTCTGTTTTCTTTTGCAGTTTTATTTCTATCTATTTTCTTTTCTTTTTAAACATTATTTAGGTACTGTAATTTAGCTTTATTTGGGTATCCGTTAACGCAAAGTTATAGTAGCCCTTGTCTAAGCAAGAATTAATAATAAATGAAAAGAAACGTACCTAAAAAGCATCGGATGACAAGCTATTAGCAAAATATTAATATAACACAGGTCTACAAAATTTTTTTTTTTCGAATTTTGATTTGATAATATCATTTACTGTTAATGTTTTTTAGTGTGTTGAAACCGAAAATGAGGTCAATTTTTCTCCATAACGTAGGTACAGATTTTGTTCAATCTCGAGTAAGTACAGTAATTATTACAATAAAAGATAACAAAATCGGCTGGTAACTTTGATTTATTTTCATCTTGTTCACAATATCAAATACATAAATACATATTACATACATATTATATATTACATAAATACATAGTACATATTTCCGCTTGTCAGAATAAACGATGACTCATACTTAATCATTATTTTTATAAAAACTTTTTGTAACAATGAATATGTTTATTAGATCGTTTTCGTGTAGGAGTGTAATAAATTTAGACAAAAGACAGTGATGGCAAAAAAATCAAGAGCTTTTAGAGCATTGTAAGATACTAAATTTTCTAAAATCGGTTCGTAACTTTATCGGAAAATCAAAAACGTTGAAAAAGTCGAAATTTCCCTATTTTTCGGACAAAAAGTTGATTGTTTCAAAAACGGAAGAATTAATATCGAAAAAATAAAAAACCTTCCGAGACTGGTAGATTGTCTACAAGTTTGAAAAATAAAATTTTAAAAACGGTCGAAAACCCTGACTTGAGCATGTGCCCTTTTCATTTAATGATTATCAGATTAGCTACCCTAGAAAGTAAGATTCGGCCTTATTTCAAGAAGTTATAAAGGTAGACGAAAACACTAGCGTCAAAAAATGCAAGAGCTTGCGTGGCTAAGTATGGTAGCACATCGAAAATTGGTCCATAACTTTCTTAGAAAATTTTTTGTCGTACAATTTTGTTCAATTTCCTCCGATAATTGCGAGAAGAGCGAAATCTGTAGATTTTTTTCTAGGAAACTTATTTTTTTTAGACCTAAATTATTAATATATATTTATAGAAATAGATAGTAATATACTATTTTACACTCTATTTTTTGTGACTTCTGGTTTTTAATATATCTTGTTAGGCGGATGATAATAGTATTTTTAAAGCTTGTTATGGTATATTTCTATTTGTTAAAATTTTTATTAATATTTAAAACGAAAGTCTTAATTTATGGTTTTATGCTGGCAACTGAAACGAGAATTTGAGGAATTTTGACATTTGTCAAAGTTGAAGTTTTTGACGTCATAATACTAAGGTGTCCATAATGTTTAGATTAGTTAATAATAATACTTTGGTAGTTGCCTTTTGCCCTCTTTTGCCTATGATGTGGCCGAAATAATAGGTTGCCAGATATTTCAATCAATATGAAAGATAGAAACCTATGTATTGTTTTAAAGAGAAACGTTTTTCGTTAAAGTACGAAAATAATTTAGATATAATATCTGACGTCATTCTAGTTACAGATCTGACACCATACGCGTAATGAATTCGACGTCATATATGCATTTGTGAGACTTGTGTGTGTGATTTCGATGGGGTATTGAATCTGTCCGTATCTCTGGTGCCAATCGAAAGGAAGGAGGCCATCATATTAATATTTGAGATCCTTAGGTCTCGCACCAACGTTGAATTTTGAGACATTTCGGCCCTAGAAATAATGTTTCGGTACCTAGAGTCTTTTAAATCCATTTTATCCGCCGAATGATTGGGAATTTTTGAGATTGTTGGTTTTTTTCGGGAAAGAAAGGAGCTTGGTTGCCTGTACGAACTTATGTTATCAAGTTCCCACGTGCGCTCAAGGCGGTGAAGTGCGACAATATATATGAGAAATATATTTCAAACATATATATCTATAGAATCCTTGACCTTTTTAATAACGTGTTTAGGCTCATTGGGATCGTTTCAACGGATATTTTCTGAGTGATAGTTCTGAGGGCGTCGGCGTGCAAAAGTACCTACGCAACTTGTCGCGTTTGGATCTTTACTTCTGTGGGATTTAACTATTTTGTAAATAAAGGCGGTCAGCCATCCAATTATGAATCACATTCTAGGTAGCTTTATTTCTGTAATCAATAGGAGATTTGTTTTCAAAAGGGTATTATACATAAAGGGAGCATGCAGCTAATTTACTAAGGTGATTGAGATATCGATATTTGAAGCTTTGATTTTTAGAGTTACTAACTGCTTCACAATTTATTTTGGAGGTGAGAAGCCTCCGTCGATTGATCATATTTTCTGCGGGTTGCCCGCTTTTAGTGACTAGCTCTCTTGAACTTCTGTTTGCTTGCTTCTACTTTTCTATCGAGGTGGATAGGAGTCGGGCTACTGCCGTTTATTTTATTTTTTGTAAATTTGATGATTTAACAGTATTTCGTACAAATCCAACCAGTATTTTTGATGCTATCGCAAGTTGTACTACGCGGTGGCCACGCGAGACCTCATTTTCAGTGCTTACGTTCGTGTTTTATGATCCCTTATAAATATTAAAATTATTTGTTAATAATGAATGTAAATTGATTCCCATCATTCATGTATGTTTTTTTACTCCATAATTATACTGATGTATGTTTGTAGCATTTTAATTTGAAATCTGCTAAACCAATTTTGACAAATGTTCGAATTAAAGGTTCTAGTTTACTAAATTACGAATAGGTTATTGACACGGACATACAGAAATCTTTATACTCACGTAAAAAAAATTTACTTCAGTGTCACGGGTTAAGATAGGCTTAGAGAGTTTTGTTCGATGCTAGTCGAAAATTAAAAATTCCTGTTATGGTCTTATTTATCCTACGTAACTTTGTCACCCTAATCAGAATGAGACAATATGGCACCCACTAACGTCCTTGTTACTTTTATCTTTTTAATTCGTTTTCAAGGTCAAATTTCGAGGACCTCGAAATTTCTTCGTAGAGCTCATTCCAGTTGTACGTAGTACATAGTAGTTCCATGTTGCCCACCAATCACTATTGCCACCACAGAACAATAACCAATTTTTGCCACTACCACAGACAGATTAGACTCATCGATGATTAGACTTGACAATTTTGAAGAATTTGATTGAAGTGATTTTGACTGATTTTGACCAATTTTGACAAAAGTCAACGAAATGTGGAGGTTATGTTCAAAAATATTTACAAATTTAAAGTAATATGCTTGGTTATAAGTTCACACTGAGAGTTCAGTTTGTTTTGTGTCGATTCTATGGACTGATATTTACTCAAAACCGTATGTGAAGCTCAAACCGTTCAAAGTCACTCAAAAACGATCACACTACAGCAAAGAGTGTTGCATGAGTTCGTTCATTGGCTGTGTTGAACTTGATTTGGTTTGAATTGAATCTAGGAAGTGTTCTTTGCAGTCTTAGGCTTCTATTTTGTGTTACTAGTTTATATATTTGCCTTGCATTTTTGTAAAATTATTAATAGTTCTGGCCTGAACTACATTTGCACTATGAAAGATCCCAAACAGTTCCAAGCACCGATAGAAGATTTGGGAGAGTTGAAAAATTATTTTAGTACACACAATGTAGTGAGAGAATATTTTGCTCATAGTTCTAAAGTTCACTCCGTTGGGTGGTCTTGCGATGGAAGAAGGTTGGCCTCGGGTTCGTTCGACAAAAGCGTCGCGATATTCACTCTAGAAAGAAATAGATTGGTAAGGATAAAATATAGGCTGTAAAAACAGATAAAGACTAAATTAACAGCATAAAGTATCCAATCGCTTTCATATAAATAGATTTATCTCTAGAAGTAGTAAAAAAAAAAACGGGTGGAATTTTATATAGATTCTATTGATTACCGGTTAGTTGATGGTGTTTATCAATTGTTGGTAGTGGACTGATGAAAACACTATAATAATTTTTAGGAACTCACTTTTTTGTAGTAATTGAATATTTACTTTTTGTTGGTTGGTAGAGTTACTTAGAAGTCTGTTGATCAATTTCTAATTAGGTTAATGGTCTATTTTTTGAAATAATTAGGTTAGGTTGGCATGTGTCAATGCGAGGAGTGAAGCAGAGCAGAGCGACGAGCCATTCAAAAGCCTATTCATCAATTTCCAATTTGTTTTGTTTAGGTTAATGGTCTATTTAGAAGTCTGTTGATCAGTTTCAAATTAGGTTAATGGTCTATTTTCTAAATCATTAGGTTAGGTTAGGTTTGTTTATATCAATGCGAGGAGTGAAACGGAGCAGAGCGAAGAGCCATTCAGAAGCTTATTGATCAATTTCGAATTAGGTTAATTTAGGTTAATGGTCAATTTCTTTCAAATCATTAGGTTAGGTTAGGTTTGTGTTTGTCAGGAGGGGAGGGGTTCCTAGAGGGAAGAAGGTACTGCATCTGATAATTACCATCCCCTCACCCTCCGCCCCTCTTGTCAGTTATCGATAGAAGCTATATAAAATTCCAACCAAAAAAACTTATATTTCGTACATAATTAAGTTATTTTATGACAGACACAAAAGAGCCACAAATATGAAAAGTATAATCATGCCGCACTTTCAGATCTGTCAGATCAGCGATTAATTTAATAGATTTATTTGAACTGAACAAATACTTATACATTTCAACTCATACCAATCAAACAGGCTGGACTTGTTTGCTAATAACAATTAGAAAAAATTTCAGGCTTTTTTCAGATTAATTTAAAGTAATGAAACTTTCATACACCTTCAGATGTTTCATCTGTTCAGATGAATCATACAGTTTGAAATTATTTTTCACCATTAAAATCTGAAGTATGCTTTTGATTTATAATGTGCTTTTTCGCCTGTAAAATGTGTCAGCTTTTGACCATTGTATAAGTATCCCATTCTTGTTGGTGATGGTTATTAAATCCCATACAAGACACCAATAATTTAACAAGGTGGTAATTTTATTTCATTTTTAAATTATTAATTTGCTAAACATAACTATTGGTTTGTGTCAGGTACAGGATTTTGTGTTTCGAGGTCACACAGGGTCTGTCGATCAACTATGTTGGCATGCAACACATCCCGATTTACTCAGTACAGCTAGTGGCGACAAATCTGTCAGAATATGGGACACCAGGTAACTATAAGCGACGAAAGCATAGAGATAGATTCCAAAATTTCAAGATAAGTAGCCATACATAAAAGTGTTGGCCAAATGGTATCTAATTTAAGAGTGGAATTTTACAACACTACCTGCCAAAAAATTTAAAAATATAGTCGGCCTCATGAATCTAAGAATACATGAATTAATACACCACTAGTAAGTCAGTTGGCTATGTTTGCATGCGTCAACTTGAACACACTCATACCATAGTAAGTCTACCGGCCGTCAGTACACTACGAAGTTCCACTCACACACTTACCCCACTTACTCGGCTACCATTGCAGTGCTTCATTGGTTGTTTAGTTACAGGGAATCTAGAGTATTAGGTCTGTGTTTGGCCTCAAAAAGGTTGTGTGAACCTCCGGCAGTAAACATTTTTTAACTTGACTATGAAAAAAAAAAAAATAGTTCTCTTGGTGACACAAGCAATCAATTTTCTTTAATAATACACCAATAAACTGTCTATGCCAAATTTTAAATTGCCCATTGATATGAACATGATAAAACATCTGGCAAGTTTGGAAAGCTGACCCAATTTATGTAGTAAAAATTGTGAATTATACTGTGACATTTAGGTATGTCTGTCTGAATTTGTAAAATAAACCTGGAATTGAACTAAATTATTTTTAATAATGTCTATTAAATAAACTCCAATCTTTATTACCACCATTTCTTTATTTAAAATGTTGGATAATATTGTAACTTCTATTATTTTCTCTACAAACTGTCCCATTTGGTTGAACATTTCTGTTTTCAAAAATAATGTTTTCTTATATACTTCCAGGACGCATAAATGTGTAGCAACAATCCAAACAAAAGGTGAAAACATTAATATAGCATGGTCACCCAATGGCAGTACGATCGCCGTAGGGAACAAAGAAGATTTAGTTTCTTTCATTGATACAAAGACTTACAAAGTGGTCGAAGAGCAATTCAATTTTGAAGTCAACGAAATATCATGGAATAATACCTCTGATCTTTTCTTTTTGACTAACGGACTGGGCTGCGTACATATTATAACGTAAGATTTTCCATTAAAAAAAAAAGCAATGAGAGTTGTATTAAAAATAATTATAACCCTTCCAGCGCCAGATACAAGATAACTCATGCAGCACCTACTATGATTATATTCGTAGATTTTGTTGGGCCTTGTACACAAAAACTTATTTCTTGGCACTACAGGTAAGGTTGGTTTTTAAAAGGTATCCATTATCAAATAAAACACATAATAAAATCAAAGACTTAAACTTTACAGGTACGATTTATCTCTTAGCTGATCATATACAAGGTGAAATTTTAACAATAATCCAAATTTTTATATAATGATCTTTGGTAGAAAACCGATGGCCGTCTTGTTTACTTTTAGTGTCGTTCAATAGAAAAATATTGAGATATGACTACACAAACCCTTCCCGAAAAAAAAACAATAACTCTTGTCACCATTCACGGCCGCAGCACGCACCGTCCCGTTTTAGCTTCAAGGTCTCGGGCGCGTCGTAAAAAAGAAGGCAACCAAATGTTATAAAGTAACACTAGATAAAATAATTTATTATGAAAATGTAACCTACATTTTTATTTACATAATGAGGTCTATTGGTGATACCTAACATCTAGAATTTTTAGATTTACATACAAGAAAATATTACAATATTCTGGTGCTGAAAAGAATAATTTCCTTATGTAATTTTCGACCTTCGCCTGAATTGCAGCAGATCGCAGCATTTTTATACTTATAGTTGAGGATAATTTGGATGCGATTTTGTTTAAGCTCATGCATTGAAAGGTTACTTAAATTAATTAAATTAACACTTATCGTGATGATAGAAATTCCTACTTGAATATTTTTTCTATTACAGATACCCATCATTGGAGCTACAGACTGTCCTTAAAGCGCACCCTGGTACTTGCATCTGCATAGAACATGATCCCACTGGAAGGTATTTTGCTACAGGATCGGCAGATGCATTGGTGTCACTTTGGGATGTTCATGAGTTGGCCTGTTTAAGGGTGTTTTCTAGGTAATTATGTATTGTTAATTTTTAGTTATATACACTGTAATGTGTGTATATTAATAAAAATTATTACACTCAGGAGTGTATTAATGCGTCCTATCTACAATAACGTACAGTGCCAAAACATGGACTCTCATGGCGGGACTGGTTCACAAATGTATAGTCGCTCAGTGTGCTATGTAGCGGGCTATGCTCGGTATTTATTTGATGGATAAAATCAGAAACACTGAAACTCGTTGAAGAACCAAAGTTGTCAACATAGCCGAAGCGATCAGCAAACTGAAGTGGCAATGGGTTGGTCACATTTGCCATAGAACCGATAACCGATGGGGTATAAGAGTTCTCTGCGAAGTTCTCTGGTAGTTGGATGCGAAAGGCGGAGGATTGTATGTGGTGGCGAGCCTTGGGTGAGGGCTATATCCTGCAGTGGAGAGACACGAGCTGATGATGATGATCGGCAGTTTGACATGCTGTCCATGTCAGTGATAGCTATTTAGCACTGACTCTGTGCCTCAGACAGTATGTCAAACTGCCTGTCCCAGTTGTCAACATCAGATGGCAGTTATTAAAATTCACCAATTTGCACTGGAGCAACATGGTGGATTAAGCTCCAAGCACTTTATCACGTCAGCACTCCAACACTCCAAGCACAATCGAGGGGAGGCCTAAGCTCCTGCAGTGAGGTATAATGAGCTGATATGATAATATGAATTACACTAATCCATAACTTACGAATCATTTTCATTTTATGGGTAAATGTCACTTAATAACAAGGCTCACCTGAAGTATGGTTTACTTTTGAGGGTTCTTTACCTCAAAAGGTTGTTCGTCTCCATTAATAATTTTTCCTGGGTATGAGTAGAGGCAGCAACCATTTTCTTTATTTTTATATCAATTTCATGAGTAATAATAGGTTATTGATAGCTATTTTCTAAACCATTATGACCCTGTTCCATTTATTATGGTACCAGGCATGGAGCTATGAATGTTTTCGAGCCGCGGCTTGCTGAAGCTGAGTATTAAAAAATTTGTACCCTGAGACGAAAAATGAAGAGTCTCATAAATTAAATGTATCCTTAAAGTTTTGGGTTTTTATACACTGTAAATATTTCTTAATTCATCATTTCCTAAATAATTCAGTACTTAATATGCTAGATATCTTGTTTTGCCGCATGCCGACCCATTAAATAGATAAGCTGTTTAATGCGCGCATCCGTCGTTTCTTTTCATGCTTCACAACCCGCTGTGCTATTAATAGATATAGAATAATTTTATGCTAGCTCCAGTATATCAGCATGGTTCTTAAACATTTATAACTCTACGGTCCAGGACACCTTAGTCAAAGTCAAAATGTAACATATTCCAGACTAGAATGGCCAGTACGTACATTATCATTCAGCTTTGATGGGAGACTTCTGGCGTCTGCAAGTGAAGACCATGTCATCGATATTGGAGACACGGAAACAGGTGATGTCTATATATTTGTTCATTTTTATCAGTTTTCATCACTTCAGGGTGCACTTGGAATAGGGAAGGCACTGTTTTTCTGATACTTCGTCTCCATTCGTAAACAATTACCTACTTTGCATATAAATACTACCATCGTAGTTGCATTTGGATTCAAAATTCAAATTCAAAAAGTTTTTATTCAATATAAGATGTTTACACAGACTTATTGAAAGTCAAAATAAATTGATTACCTACCGGTTCAAAAACTAGAAGGAGAAGAACCGGCAAGAAACTCCCTCCCTGTTTATTTTATTTAAATATATGCAAATTTTATTTTAATTTGACACAATATTTGAATATACGTTTCTTCACAAGTTTTGTTATCCAGTAGAAAAGTTTGTTTGAAGTTAACAGAAGACATTACGAACATGTTGTACATTAATATAAATATAGGGCAACAAATTGAGATAAAAAATCTGCTGACTGCTGCTTATGACTGCAAATGCAGCTGATGATGATGATACTCACGCTGCTTTTGTTTCAAGAGATTACGACAGAAATACATATCACTTGGTGATTCGTGGTACAGAACTACGTCGACACGCTGATAAGGCCGAAAACTGCAAATCGCTTCAACTAGGTGGCGTTTCGTCGCTAGTACCTAATTATCTGTCAATATTGTAGCTTTTTACAGATTTGTAGTAAAATCTACTCAAAGTTAATAAATCACCATGACACAGGTTCAGTCTAAATTGAGACTAGATAGTCATGTGTGAGATGTCTAGGTCTTATTATAAATTATACTTCAAAGTTGTGCGTTTTACTAATCATGTGATTAAATAATATTTTTTCCTTTTTAAAAAGCAAGTATTTTTCGTGGTTCCCCTTTAATTTATCATGTAAAGGAACACATGTTTAAAATAGTATTAATTTAATTTGCCCGATCACAATAAATACATGTCGGTATTGAGATTGACAGTTTTCCAAGTAATGAGAAGGTCAGCGATTACAGCGTAGTAGGTTATTTATCCCGGTCCCGGACGCTGTCAATAGATGGTGGTCGTTACACGTTACAGTCCCCAACCCGCAGTGGAGCAGCGTGGTGGATTTAAGCTCCAAGCCCCCCTCTTCACCCCAGGGAGGCCTAAGCCCCTGCAGGGGGGTAAAAATGGGCTGATGAAGTGAAGGTCATTTATGATCGGCAGAATGGGTTGGGGTTAATTTAAGAAAAAGGGACGTGGACTGTATACTCGACAAAGATAAATTGTTTGAGAAACTGGATTCTTCCGCCTTTTGAAATCCGCCTTTGTCGAGTCACACACTCATTCGCAACACAATTTCAAACTTCTGGTTTTTTACGTTACGTTACAATAATTTCGATAGTTATTCAGTGACAAATTAATATATCAAATATACGACCAAACGACAAAAATATATGACAATAGTTTTACGAGAGTACGAACGAGAATATTAAAACGACGCAACGAAATTTTTTTAGTTCTTATTACTACCTTCGAATAAATTATAAAACTTTTAATGTTTTTATTTAGCCGCGAAATATTTGAATTTAAAACTGAACACAGAGCCACCTCGAAAAAACTTCGTCTTCTCCACCCATTGACCAAGTTTTCGAACTGATATGTTTAAATTTTAAAATTTGAATATATATGTTTGATATTTAACTAAATAAGCAAACACAGATAACAGAATATTAAGATGAAGCATCCCATACATGTTGTGATAGCCGACTGGTAGCGAGCCAGCTTCTTGAAACCATTGAGTTTTTATAACTTATGTACACTATGTAACTATCACTGGAAAAAATGTTTTCCTTGGAGAGAATGTTAAGCCGTCGGTCCCGGTTGCCATCAATAGCTGGCAATCGTTAAAATCCACCAACCTGCACTGGAGCGTGTTGGATCAAGCTCCAAGCACCTTCATCCCGATAGGAGGCCTAAGCCTAAATTTTAAACATGTTTTCTCAGTAACTGTTAGTTTGTGCCATCTGCTCACTTGAAACTTTTTGTTTAGTTCAGTAAGCTCTATGTGCTCTATAAGTTTCAACTGTGTATATGTACATATTATAAAGTATATTTAAATATGTATATCATTTGGTACTTACAATACAAGCTTTGCTTAGTTTTGGTCTAGATAGCGCTGTGTGGGATGTCCTAGGTAATATTATTATTATGTTCAGCCGAACACCCGTTATAGTTAGATTTACCCGGCCGACAGGTAAGTGAAGGTCTTAATAAAAGTTTTGTTTTAATTTTAAAAGCTTTTGATTTTATTAGTGACGTCTCAAAGGTATAACCCTTAATGTTGGTATTCCCTGCGGTAGGTGTGTTCGTCGGAAGGGATGACACCACAATGTCTATTCGCCATCTGTTTTGTATTGGATCAATTGACAGCGCAGAATCACTCTTCTTGCACCATAATTATAGGAATAACTAGCTTTCCGCCCGCGACTTTGCCCACGTGAACCACAGTTGTACCGGCACAGCTAAATGGACGCGACGCTCCAGAATATTGTGACACTTTCTAGAAAATTCTGCAACTTAATTACCTAAGTTTCTATACCTAATTTCATCAAAATCCATTCAGTCATTTTAGCATGAAGAATAGCTATCCCACAAGTCTGTCCCAAAATCGGTCAGCCGTTTTCGAGATAAACCGAAATAGACAGACAGACACTACAATTTTATTAAAATAGATAAAAAAATACTTTTCACTCCTGACAACACCCTCTTCATGTTTGTAAAATTTCAGTAAAATCGGATCAGCCGTTTCGGCGAACAGCCCGAACAGACAGATAAACACAGACAAAAACCAACTCATGTCACTCCTGATAACTTCCTTTTTATGTCTGCAAAGATTCATTGAAATGGTTTAGTCAACAGCCAGAACAAAAAGCCAGACAGACAACCACACGGACAAAAAGTTACTTAGATAACTCCTGACAACCTATTTTTAATGTCTGCATAGTTTCATTAAAATCTTTTAAAGTTTAGCTCGAACATACAGATAGACAAACAAAAAGTAGCGTATGTTACTCCTCACACCCTTTTCACGTCTGCGAAGTTTCATTAAAATTGGTTTAGCTGTTTTAGAGTTTAGCTCGGAACGGACAGAGAGATGTACAAACAGACAAACAAAAAGTAATGCATGTCACTCCTGACAATCTTTTAATCACATCTGTGAAGTTTCATTGAAATCAGTTCATCCCTTTCGAAGATGAGTTTGAACAAACAGACGAACAGACAGACAGACAATCAAAAAGTATTGTATGTCACTCCTGACAATCTTTTAATTACATCCGTGAAGTTTCATTGAAATCGGTTCAGCCGTTTCGGAGATTAGCTCGAACAGACAGACAGACAAAAAGTAGCCTATGGCACCCTCGATAATGCCCTCTGCACGTCTGCACAGTTTCATTGAAATCGGTTCAGCCGTTTCGGTGATTACCCGAAACAGACAGACACTACAATTTTATTAATATAGATAGATAGCTAATAGGAAGAGATTAGTCAAGCCATTCTTGAATTATAAAAGGACATACAGACAGACAACAATTCAAATAGTAGAATTGAAGTTGGTGATGCAAAGCGAATGTTTATCACAAAATTTGACAAAAGAAAATTATGCAGATACAGAACCTACATATTAATATAGAAGTATATTTATTATAGATAGTATATATGGTAATACTTGCCCACGAAAAAATTTTATCTTAAGAAAGTTTGTTTATATTATTTATGTCTCTTTATAATAAGTGTTAATTTTAACCATAACATAATGTTGACAGGTGAAAAAGTAGCAGAGATCCCGGTACAAGCAGCCACATTCACAGTGGCTTGGCATCCCTCGAGGTACTTGCTTGCTTTCGCTTGTGAAGACAAGGAACCAGCCGAAAGAAAGCGAGATGCTGGAAACTTGAAAGTGTGGGGTTTTTCTGCTGGATCTTAAATTGTATTGAGCTATGATTGCACCAAATAGAAACCGCAAAAAATATTAAACAATACCGGAGTTATCACTTTTGTCTGGTGGGGATTGGATGGAGCTAGACTCTGGCCATCGTAATTGATCCCGGTGAATCGCGACAAATAAATTATTTTTAGGGTATCCATAAGTTTAGTTTGTAAAGTTCTCAAATAAGTTAGAATACCTGAAAAAGTTTGATGAGTCATATTGAGATTGAAAATTTCTCAAATGTAAAGCAAAATTCAGAAAACCTTTCGTTTTATATTGATTTTTCTAGTTACCTATCTAAAATTTTCTTTTAAGTCATTTAAGAATTGGGTCTTAATTTCGAGAGCTATGGCTTCAATTTGATTTTTCTGGAAATAGTTTCGCAGTTCTTGCATTTCAGTTAGTTTTGAATTTCCTAGGAATTTCATGAATTTCCAAGCAATGTTTTTCATATTAAAATCTTTCTAATAGTCGCGTAGCCAGAAAAACAATGTTTACGATAGTTCGAAAGTTGTTCGTTTTTGGTGAGTGGATAGATAAAGTGCATTGTGAGCTACTGTCAAAAAGTTAGAAGTTTTAGGGCTGTGCTAGATATTTCGTATTATTTTGTGTAACACACTGTATATAGAATTAAAATTTGAAATTTAGATTGCTTCATAATTAGAACTATCCATCGATGTACCAATATAACTAGATGGGGTGTCCGCGTTCTAACGTGTCCGCCCAAAAAGTCATCTAAAACGCAATAAGTCTTCCAACCGGCTTTTAGTCAATGTCATGGCTTAGCGCCGAATAAACGTGCGCAATGTCGACTTGTGTCGTGAAAATTTGTAAAACTACTCGTCAAAGACGCAAAAAAGAACTGAATATTGTATTTTCGACAAGTAAACATTTAAATTTAACATTAGTTTATGCCTGCGGACGGTTATTAAATTGTTTTTTAATTTAATGTGAACATTATCACGATTTAATTCTCGTCCTATTCTCGTAAACAGTGTGACACGTCCGACCCGTAATAAGTTTTCGTAAGGACTGACCCGACCGGCCTCCGTCCGTAATGACACAACGACACAATACGGACGGTTTTGTTTCGCCCTTACAAAGGCGACTTCCCATCCTGTTAAAAATGGAAGATCATTGGAACTATCTTAACCTCACGTTGTAAAATATTTAGAAACATATGTGATACTACGAAAATTTAAAAAAATGATAGTCTGGTCGTGTGACATTAAATTTCATAAAAAAGTTTTGATAATTCTAAAGTTGTTCGTTTTTGGTGAGTGAATAGAAAAGTGCATTACGAGCTATTGCCAAAAAGTTTGACGTTTTAGGGCTGTGCTAAGAGTATGGCTAGATATTTCTTAATATTTCGTGTAAAACAGTGTTTATAGAATTAAAATTTGAAATTTTGACTGGTTCACTATTAGAACTATCTTAATCTCACGTTGTAAAATTTTTAGAAAGATAACATATGTTATAACAGGAAAATATAAAAATTTATAAGACAAATAATTTAAAAAAAAAAATAAACTTCGGAAATTGTATTTTAAGACTTTTGGTGGTTATTCAAATCTTTTGGATAAAGTTTAGAAACTCAAGTGGTGTGCTTCTATTACAATTTTCTTTTTCTTTCGTATCATACACAATAATGAAATAAAATTGATAAGTTCGCTCTAATGCGGCCTTATCAAAGCACTTGATTATCACACAAAAAAATTAGAAACATACATACTGTGGATTTTGTATAAATTTTGCGAACATACGAATGATGCGCGGGGCGCAGGCTGGTGTGCAAAAATACCAAAAGAATATAAAGAATTAGTGTATATCAAAGCAAAACACTAGACACTAAAGATACCTAGAGGCTGCTGAAACTCATAAAAATAACGAGCCAACGACTCTAGTTAATAAATTTTTTGCCTCACGTACAGTACAGTCACGCGCAGAAGTGCCTTGAATTTATAATGTAAAACACTGAGTACTTACCTACTTATGCCGATTAAGTATTTTATTATCATAGTAGATAGGTACAGTTACTTGCAAAACTGCCATCATAGTATCGGGTAATTGTTAGGTATTGATAATATTTCTCATACACTTTTTTTGTACAATTGATATTAATCTTTCATTACATTTATTCATTTATCTATATAAGTTATATAAAATTAATTATTCACGTTATAAGTCGACTGATGGCTGCGTCTACATAGGTATGACATAATTCACTCTGATTGTTGTTTGGTACACATGGTGGATGACTATAATTTTGTATTTTAGTTTAGCAAAAATCATGAAACTATCGCTTTTAAAGTAAAATTTAAAATAATTTTTAGATATTAAATATATTTTAAAATTTAAAACTATAATTTCATTCATTGTTTTTATTATAATTGTCATGAAGCCTATTTAAATGACTGTAAGGTGTTTATAAACGGTAATGATATTCATTTATAAAATTCCACCTGTTTTTGCATACCAACATACACCATGTTTCCATTTTGGGCTAAAGATTTTTTTACTGAGTCTAAATTAAATTCAATTCAATGACCTCAAAGAACTTATTGAGCAATCATTTTTTCTAATTTTCAAAAAGCCAGTAGAAGGAGGATAAATATCAAATTTATAATCTCAGGAATGTATTTCCTCTAAAATTAATTTTTGTTGCCATATAGACTATACTATAATTAGCGTTTGTACATACATTCATTAGAATACATACATTCAGAGTACATTCCTTGGAATGCTTTACCGGATGTCGAGCAACCAAGCGACCAAGTTATAAAATATAACTAGAAATTAGGTTACAGTGATAAGGTTTTTATATGGATTTTAAAGCAGCATTTGATAAAATAGATAAAAAGGAGCTGTGGACGGTAATGAAGGAAGGAGGTGTGAGAAAAGGACTGTTTGAGAGGGTAAAGGAAATATACTGTTATATAATATAATTTAGAAAAGAGGAAATGTGCGGTGCGAGCGAAATTCAAAATTCAAAAAGTTTTTATTTATTTATTTATTTATTTATTTATTTATTTATTCGGAAAAACAACTTTTATTCAATATAAGATGTTTGCACACACTTATTGAAAGTCGTAAAAATTGATTAGGTACCGGTTCAAAAACTAGGAGGAGAAGAACCGGCAAGAAACTCCTCTCTCTTTATTTTATTTAAATATACTTATGTTTTTCTTAATTGTTTTTTCTTTTTTAATTTAAAGTCTTACAACTATTACAATGATGTCCATGCGCACTTATCATTTAAATACTCGGTAATACAATAGTAAGCTTTTTTCATGAGTTGGACTTTAACTCGCTTTATAAATTGATTAGAATTCAAGTCTAACAATTCTCTTGGAATTTTATTATAAAAACGGATACAATTTCCCATGAAAGAATTATTAACCTTTGAGAGCCTGAACCTGGGAATTGATAACATATGCTTATGTCTTGTATTTAAGTTGTGGCCATCACCCACCCTAGAGAAAGCATTTATGTTTTTATGTACATAAATTATATTTTCATAAATATACTGACAAGGGACTGTCAAAATATTACCTTCTCTAAAATGAGCCTTTACACTATCTCTAGATTTTAATTTATATATAGCTCGAATAGCCCTTTTCTGCAGAACAAATATTGTTTGAATGTCAGCGGCCTTTCCCCATAGCAGAATGCCATATGACATTATGCTATGAAAGTAGCTAAAATAAACCAGCCTCGCTGTAGGCACATCGGTTAGTTTTCTTATTTGCCTAATTGCAAAAACAGCAGAGCTCAGTTTACCAGCCACCCTCATAATATGAGGACCCCATTGTAAATTTGCGTCGATAGTAATGCCCAAGAACACAGTTTCATTAACTAAACTTAATGAATCACCTCCAAGTCTCAAATTGACATCAACTTGTCTAACATTGGGCAATGTAAATTTTAAACATTTTGTTTTATTTGCGTTTAATAATAGGTTATTAGCGTTGAACCAATTTAAGACCTGCAAAAGTCAAGAGTTTACTGTTGAGAATTCCTCTTCATTTCTATTAATTTTAAATACGAGAGAAGTGTCATCAGCAAACAACACTATCTCGGCAGATTTTTCTACCAAGTAAGGTAAGTCATGGGGAACTGTCTGATAGGTTCTGGATAAATTCAGGAGTAAGACAAAGACGTCTGTTAAGTCCGACATTGTTTGCTTTGCTTATAGCATATGGAAAAAGAGATGAAGAGAGAACTGGTAGGAGGAATAAGAATAGGAACGGAAAGAATATGGACGTTGGCTTATGCAGATATAGTAATGATGGCAGCAAGTAAAGAAGCGATGGAACAAATGCTGAAGAGTATGAAGAAATATGCGGAAAAGAAAAAGTTAGAACTAAATGTAGAAAAGTCAAAGATGATGGTATTTATGAAGGGAAGAAGGGAAAATGAGAAGAAAGTCGGGCAATGGGGAAATGAGATAATTCAATTATTTGGGATATGTAATAAGGAGAAACGGAGGAATGGAGGCGCAAGTTAAATAATTATGTAGAAAAGTAATAAAACAGGTGTGGGGAATCGGGAAATGACGATTCAAAGATGATTTTGAAAGGAGAATGATGCTTTTCGACTATCTGATAGTAGGAATAATGTCTTGAGTGGAACTGCGGGGTTTTAAATAATGGAAGGAAAAAGAAAGAAACAACTGAAATATATGACGTGGACACTAGGACTTTACAGATGTTAACTATGGTATATAGTTTATAGGGAAACGGAAAGAAACAAAATGCGTGTAAGCGCAGGAAAGAGAGTAGCAAGATTTGAAGATAAAATCAAATTTAGGGGGAAAAAGTTATTTGAGAAACGTTTGGAAGAAAAAGAAAAAAGGGTAGAGGGGAGAAAATTGAGAGATAGAGAAAGATTCCGTTCCCATTTTCCCTTCCCATTCCCACCACCACCCCTCCTTCTTTCCACCCATGTTACTCGCTGATAATGTAGCTTTTCATAGGTGAAAGAACTTTTTAAATCAGTGTACAACTGTGTAATGCACGCGAGCGAAGTTGCGGGCAGAAAGCTAGTATCTTTATAAATTATAGCCTATGTGTTATTCTGGTGTATAAGCTATATTATTGTAATGTTTCATTAAAATCCATTTAGTAGTTTTTGCGTGAAAAAGCAACAAACATCCATACATACAAATTTTAGCGTTTATAATATTAGTAAGACTAAAATTTCAAACTTTGATTCTATATACTCTGTGTTAGACGAAATATTAAGAAAAAGCTAAGCCATTCTCTTAGCACAGCCCTAAAACTTCTAACAGTAGCTCACCATGCACTATATCCATCACTCCATATCCACTCACCAAAAACTAACAATTTTAGAATTATCAAAATTTCTTTATGAAATTCAATGTCCCACGACCGGATTATAAATGAATATCCTATATAATGGTGAACATCACATGAAAATTAATCGAGTGTAACTTCAGTTATGACTGATTTAGATTATATTAGATTATATTAATTAGATTATATTCAATATTGAAATTGTATACGAGCAAATCATTTATAATCCCATTATTTTGTACCCAAAGGATACCAACAGGAATCCTATTACAAGACTCCACTGTACGTCCGTCCAACTGTCACAGGGCTGAACCGTAATAGGTAGACACATGAAATTGTCAGTCTATGTACTATGGTCACTATAACAATATTTAAAAAAAAATTAAATATTAAATCGTGTCCGCATACAAGATTCATGTTTTTTATATCTTATGGCAGTATGGAACCCTTCGTGTGTGTCGCACTTGCCCAGTTTCTTTTTTTTTTGCTTACCGTTCGTTTAATTGAATTGTCTCATTGTAGTACTGTTTGATTGTAAGTGAACAATACTTATGTAATATTTAATGTAAACAAAATTCAAAGCCAAGGAAAATGGTATTCAATTTGTGTTTGAGGACGAAAAATAAATGACATTGATAATAGAAATCCTTTTATTTTCACATTGTATATACAATGATTTTTCATTACTAGACGCGTCAAATACACACTATTATAAATTCGTATTACAAGCGTAATATCACCACAGAATAAAACAAGACATCGCGACATTTCTTATTTATTTAATCTGCTGTCAGTGTAACGTTGCCGCTTTACCGATACAGTATCGATAAAACCGAGCATTCCAGCTATTACCATATTTTCCGTAATTTTGTTTAATGATTTGATATATTAACAAAATACGATAAAATGAGAATTACAGTATGGATACGATCATGCGTCTTTCAGCAGAAATTCATAAATTGTTGACTTAAGTATGGTGTAATTAAATGAGAAAAAAAATCTGAAAGAAATTTTAATCTCGTAACAACCATGTGCGCGTCCCGATTCGATTTCGCCGTGCAAAAGCCGAGACGTCACGTGCGCTAATCAGCTGTTCCACCCCGTTCGCCGCAATCAAGGTTATATTGCAAGTTAATGATTTTTAGTCTATGTTTTATTTCTTGGAAAGTATTAACTCAATGACTATGGTTTTTTAGAAAAATTGGTAATAAACAGATTAACAATATTTGCGAAAAGACGCATGATCCTATCCCACAGACCAGTCAACCTATAGACCACGCTTTGACAGGGAGTAGCATTCGCCAAGGCTAAGTAGTGACACTACTTAACTACGTGTCTTGTGAGCGGTCAGTTGTAAGCTCGTCGGAAGCCATTAAATTGTCAATTTTGAACGAGCCAATGAAAACTAGCCGTCTTCTCCCCGCACCCCGCCACTTTTTGGCGATTTCGTTTTCATAATGACGTTTATTAAAGCGTGGTCTATAGGTTGACTGGTCTGTGTCCTATCCAATCCGTATAACCAAATCCTATTCACTTTCTTTAACAAAGCAACCTCATTATGAACACATGCTGACAGATGTCCATTAACAGTTGCAGCACAGGCATTGAAAGTGATAGAAGAAAACTCAGAATTATTTCATTGCCTTTCTTTACACTAAACTTTCTAAAATACTAAACAATACTCTAGAATGACAATATAGACAATCTAGAGTATTGTTTAGTATTTTAGTGATTTAAAAAAATGTTATGTACGGATTTTCAAGGCATAATCGGTTGTTAAAAATTGATAGCTGATGATGTCCACTCCATTCCATCAGCCCATTATACTCCACTGTAGAGGTTTTGGCCTCCCCCAGGAGAGGAGGCTTGGAGCTTAATCCACCACGCTGGCTCCAGTGCGGGTCGGCGGATTGTAACGACTGCCATCTATTGATAGCAATAGGGACCGACTGCTTAACATGCTCTCCGAGGCACGGAGTCAGTTATAGTTATGTGCTAAATTCAGAAAAACTCAATGGTACGCGCCAGGATTCGAACCACGGCCACACAGCCTTATAAATTTGAAACAGGTTCGCTGCGTTCGGGCTATCACGACACTTGACGTCACCACTACTAATTATAGTTACGATGTTCTACGTATTGCACTTTTTGTATAGCCATCGACTGCTGCTGCAATAAATTTATTTTTTCTGTTGAATAAGGACGCCTATTCCTGTGAATACAAGAATCTTTGGACAATTTTGCAAAAATTTTAACAATGCCTATTGAGATTTAATGGCATAATAAATGCATTCGAAATAGTTGTAAAATCTCAAATATTTTGTGATTTTATAACCTTTTCGTCTTTTAGACACTTATAACATCTCAATGTCAAAAATATTCCAACAAAGAATAAGTAGGTAATAATACATGCAAAAGCTATAAAACAAATTTATATCAAAGTTTTTCTTGTTTTCTTTCTGTTTGTACGTACGGCATTATTACTAATGACAATTTACAACCTTTGGTTCCTATCACAAGACATGTTTCTTCCTACATTTACTGCAATACATATATATTTTTGCTAATGTATAAAAATACATATATGCATTATTCTACAAAATAAAAACAGTAACAATGAAATGTTTTAAATATGTTTCAAATTAATTCATGTCACATGCATGATATTAATGTTCATAATTGAACTAAACAATTATTTTCTTAATAATTTTGTAAGATACATTCTAAGTAATTTGTTATTTCACAAATCACCATGTTTCAATCTGTAACTGTTCTTTAACTTCCATATTTTTAATATATTCATTGGCTTCCTCTAAACTCATTCCTCCACATTTTTGAAACAAATCCACGAAAGCTTCTTTTACGTTATCTGGCATATTCTTTGCATTCCCGGAAATAAAGATCACGGCTCTTTTGTCTCTGATCAAGGGCCATAGATAATCACGAGTTTCTGTTATTTTATGCTGCACATAACTGTAACGAAAAAGTCGCAATTAATCCTTATAATACTATAGATGTGAGTGTATTTATCGTTTTTTATCTTGTAAACAAAACAGTGAGATTTTTGCACGGATATAGTCGAAGGGATGGATAGCATCAAATTCGAAATCGATGAGAAGCAAAGTCTGGTTGTAAGAAATAATTATTTTCATATTTAAAAAAAAAATCGCAATTAGTACAGAATTTTAGTCAACTATATGGAAGTCATTGTTTTCTCTTCACTTTATGAAAAAAATATTAATAAATTTACTTTGACAATAAATAAATAAATAATTGTGATTGACCACTTATTATACAGGGTATCCGTATATTCACTACGTTTTCAAGGACACAGCCTCTTTTCATCAAACTAGACAATTTTTATTTGGTGAGATTTCATCAATTGATTTGATGGAAACTTTTTATTTAGAATTTAAGTTAATCATATATTTAGTAGTTAAAATTACTTACATTTTATGTTCTTGGTCCCTAGAAAAGGCACAGACTAGAGTCAACTTATTATCTTTAACCAATCTCTCAAACTCTTCTCTGCAATGGAAATCTTTTTTCTCATATCGACATCCAAAATATAAAAACAATATATCTTTGCCAGCTCTGTTTTGACTCTCTCTTTCAAAAATGTAACTTCTGAAAGGAGCTACTCCAGCCCCCGGGCCGATCATGATGCTCGGAGTGTTCTACAATTTTTTTAATAATGGATCAATAATAAAATACAAGAAAAATGAAAGATGTTTCACGAAAACTACCAAATCAAAAATACTCTGTTAACGAAAACCTCAGAACCGGTCTTCGATTTGAGAAACTATTCGCGCAAACAATACACATGGTGCGCGGACAGCCACTTACATGATTACTAGATTAAAAACAGCTTACCTTTTAATTTACGGGACAGTATAACACCAAATAATATGTAGGCCATACTTAAAGTGTCTGGATTTGGCCACTTACAAAAATGGAACTCTCTGGGAACACTTTACTTTTTAAATTACGAGATAGTCGTTTGTTTCGGTTCGGTCTGTTAGGTCTAATTCCCGTAATGTCTAGTCGGTTTAGTTGGTCCAATTCCCCGAAAGTCTATTCTCCGAACGTCCGATTACCCGAAAGTCTAATTCCCCGAACGTCCATTTTTATATTAGAGCACCCACGTAGGAGTTACTAGTAATAGTTAGGTACTATTTTTACTACATACCTATGTACTTATTTAAAGAAAATATTTAAGTTTTGTTTAAAAACATTTTATTGAGATATGATATAATAATAATAATGATAATAATATTATATGAAACATCCCACACAGCGCTATCTAGTCTCAAAGTAAACAAGTTTTATGCTTGTATTATGGGGTACTAGACAGGTGATATACATACTTAAAAATCTTTTTTTTTTTGTCATAATATATACAAATATAGACATACATAAGAGATACATTTACAACACGGAAAAAATAGGCAAGTTCATGCACATAAATATTGGTCCCAGGCAGGAATCGAACCCGTGACTCTTGGCTCTGCAGTGATTTGATACGAACAAGATATAATTTTGGGTTTCCTAGTTCTTCATGAAAATAAAGTTGGTGTAACAAACTATTTGTTTTTATTTAAATAAATACAATATATGATACATAATATGTCTTTTTTTTAGAATAAGACGGTAGGTTTTTTTAAATTAAATAGTTAGCCTGTCAGTTAGACTTTCGTGGAATGTACGTTCGGGAAATGGACGTTCATGGAATGAACTTTAAAGTAAATGGACCATCGGGTATTAGACTTTCGGGGAATTGGACCGACTAAACCGACTAGACATTACGGGAATTAGACCTAACGGACCGAACCGATTTGTTTCTTGATTGTGGCGTCGTCGGTTTGAAAATTGTGTGTCGGAATCACAATGAAACTTAACTACAGAAAATTTTCGCACTATGATTTTGTATGCTTATCGCTGCGGCTTAAGTCAGCTAGAGAGTTGCCAGAGACTTCAATCGGCATTTGGTAATAAAGCTCCATCTCGTTGCTCTGTGTATACGTGGTTCAGTGATTTTAGACGTGGACGTAATTATCTCCATGGCGATGCAGGCGAAGGTCGACCAGCGACTGCGGTTACCGAATTTAATATTGATATCGTAGGTCAATTAGTTGAGACTGATAAAAAAATTACATGTTAGTAAATTCGTACTGTATTAGGCATTAGAATGAGTCAAGTGCAAAAGATTTCACATGTGCATCTGAAGGTACGGAAGCTTTACACTCGATGGATACCGCATGATTTGACGGGAGACCAGAAACAACGGCGTGTAGAGTGGTGTCGCAAAACGATAGCAAAGTTTAAGGGAGGGCAATCATTGGCTGTCTATAATGTCGTGACAGGTGACGAAACCTGGGTACTGCTTTGAACCGGAAAGAAAAAGTGAATTGGCAGAATGGGTCTTTTCTTTTGAAGATTTGCTAACGAAAGTTAAGAAAAGTCGGACCGTTGGCAAGATAATGGTTGTTTCTTTTTTCGACAAATCAGGACATTACACAACAGTGTCACTTGAAGATCAAAGAACAGTAACTGTAGATTGGTATGTCAACACTTGCTTGATCAGAGTCTTAGAAAAAGTTCGGGAAAAGCGTCCCCGAAGCAAAGTCGTCCTTCACCACAATAATGCGTTCTCACATTATTTTTTAAAAATAACGTATACATCACGTTATATACATACGCTAAGGTAACAAAAGCGTATTTGAAAGGTTCAAATGTAAAACTGATGACGCATTCGCCATACAGTCCAGACCTCGCACCATGCGACTTCTTTTTGTTCCCGAAAATTTAAGATAAACTTACGTATACAGGAGGTATACGTTTTACGAGCCCTGAATCGGCGGCGAGTACATTCCATGAAGCTATTGAAGAGGTTCTTAAAGAAATTGGTCCAACTGTTTTTTACAATGGTTCCACCGAATGCAAAAATGTGTCAATTATGCTTTGAAAAACAATAAATGTATCATAAGTATAATATCAGGTCTTATTTATAGGAATCCAGAAAGTTTCAGTATGGCCCACGTATTAAACATAAAAAAACGAACTTACGACCTAATTTTCAAATTGTTAGGACGCCTATAACTACCTGTAATTAAATGGTTATGAAATCTAATTTTATCTCGATAAAAAAAAAGTTATTAGAAATGTGGTTTTTTTTAAATCTTGATTGTAAAGTGAACTTTGATTTCTAAATAAAATTTTTTTTTTTAATTCTGAAATTTTGCATCGAAGAACCAAGCATTTTCGAAAGTTTCTAATGCATACTTTATTATAAGGCTAGAGAACGCCTGCGATATCTTTGCGTGGTTTTCATAATTTATACAGTTTTTCAAGTTTAAGCGGGAACCATAAATGGTGGTGGAAATGGTCCAAAAGATATTGTTACGGGCTACCGGTTCTAATATTGATGATGCACTAAAACACTGATTTTAGTTCACTTTACTTTATTATAATTCCAAATCACAAAATAATCCAAGAGCAAATAGTAACTTGCACCGGCAGGCGCCTATCGGTCGCGCGGTGCGCATTATCAACAATGTGTGCCGAGCTGACGCCCATCTTGATCTCTTCGCATCTCTGTTGTCGCATATAAGGTCAGTCGTTTTGAGGTGTTTAGAGCGATCCACATAATTTACTTTATTGGTCTCACGGACTGTTTGTATTTTATGTATAAGATTTGTATTTGTATAATGTTTGTTAAAATAAATAAATAAATAACATTATTAAATAAATAAATATTTCTAGACCAAAAAGTAGCCTATGATATTCTCTGTTTCCTTTTGTAAATGTATATACAATGAATAAATAAAAAAAGGCCAAAGGCTACTTGCCAGTGAAAGTCACTTCAAAGTTCAGCGCAAATTTTGGCTTAGCTTAGCCCGGGAAAAAATTTTAAAAACGCGTGTTTGCGTTGGTGTTAAATAAACATATGAGCATAATAAAAAGTATTTCGAAATCACAGAAACTTCAATTTTGTATAGATTACGATGACTCGATTACGTCGGAACTTGGGAAAATGTGACGCGATGAAGGTTTTCGTTCTATACCTTATATTGTTAATATAGACGATAAGCTATGAAATATATCTCAACAGAGTACACATATATAGTAAAAGTTAAATAACGAAATACAAAAGCGCCTGTACTATGCATATGCCACTCGACGGAAAAAAACTATGACTTCCACGTGCTCTCGTATTTAATCTGATTAAAGCGTTTCCGATACCACGAAAATTGACGCGATTTTCGTTTTGTTCTCAAACGACATTGCTGTCGTTACTAAAAATGTAAAAACGCGTATCGAAGTATCGGTAGTGCCAATAAATCATTCAGAATTTACTATAATACATAGTAAACAAACAGCGCATCTTCTATCTAAGCATTTGCCATAAGACTTAAGGCAAATTATATTTTCGAAGTGAAACTTCTTGGAAGGATAATCCTTTTATTATAAAAGTGTATAATAACACAATATAGTGGGGGTGTCGCTGATTATATTTATGATATTGGGGAAGGCCGTCGCTAATTATATTTACGAGACACACAAAATGTATAACACAGAAGTATTACTTGTTGTGAGCGTACAAATTGATACATCATATTTTATATACAGGGTGAGATTTTAATGACCAGCCAAATTTTAATATAATGATCTTTGGTAGAAAACCGATAGCCGTCTTGTTTCCTTTTAGTATCGTTCTATAGAAAAATATTGAGATATGACTACACAAACCTTTCCCGAAAAAACCAATAACTCTAGTCACCATTCATGCCCGCCACCCCATTCCGTTTCAAGGCCTCGGGCGCGTATCCTCACTATAGCGTTAAGAAGGTAACCAAACAGGTAACCACCAATAGATATTGGTGATACCTAACATCTAGAAAAATTTTGGGCGGTTACTGAAATCTCACCTTGTATAACATTGTAGGTAACGTTAGTGAGTGTAATATGAGATAGTAATTATTTGCTAACAAGTTACGGCTGCGATACGCTCTATAGAACGTGGTAAGTCTAGTGATGACTCATCCCGAATCTCCAAAAATTACCAACGCAGATCTCACGGCAAATGATGCTTTCCTAAACTCTATTAAAATGTATATGTTACCTACGGCTAGAGGTAGGTGTGAACATAAACTTACGATTAGCCGGATAAACTTGGGTTTGTCTTCGAGGAGAGGCTAATGTAAATTTCACAAATAAATACGTTAAAAAGTTTCTAACCTAACTTTAGTAACAAGTGAAAATTCGATTTGCGTGGCGCTGTGGCGCTCCTAGTGGGTTGGAACCATCGACTGTTGAAACAGTAGTCAGAGTGCCCTCAAATTCGGTTTTCATCGTATTTTTTTTAAACTAACCTAACCTACCTTGAAAAATGGTGGAAATGCAACCTACCTTGACAGAATTTCTTTTACACAAATGAAATAATTTGATATTAGCCTCTCCTCAAAAATAAGTTTATTTTCACACCCATCTTTAGCCGTAACATATATATTCCTTGAGGCTTGATTCCTGTGAAGTGACTAGTTGATATATTGTGGGATATATTTATTATCAACTAGAAAAAAAACTTTTTCCTCTACTTTTTATCTTGACATCAATCTAACGAAAACCATACCTTGTCTGTAGGAAAAACGAAAGTTCCATTTTTGAACCATCCATATATTTCATTGCCTTTTTTCAATGTTTTCAACCAATTAGATGCGAGTCCCAATCTAGGATTTTTCAGTTTACTATAATACTTGACAACGGCCACTAGCAATTCTACTGATTGTCCGTCTGAGGCCAGACTACTGCTCGCCAACGAAAAAGATCTGGGTTTTATAGGCGAAAACAATTCGAAAATAATTTCTAATGTCAATTTCGCCGTTGATCGGTAGAAGTCCCGAAGTACCTACAAATAAAAAAAAATAATATAGCCAAGATATATGAATAGAAAAACACCATAAGACTAAATAACCACGTTGAAGTGACTGTAACGTCACATTGCTGAACTACCGATCGTGTTTTGATTTGAAACAAAAAATCAAATCTTTCCTCTGTATATATATCATAAAAGTACGATTTAACTAGAAGCCCTCTTCTGCGTTTAACGTCTAACCACTCATACTCTAGCTAACTGGTGCAAGATGGAGATTTGCAGTCCGCGAGGTACCCCGCGCGCCGGTCTTCACTACCGCAAAAGTGCATTTGACATTTTCAATACTGTGAACAGACATTTCTAACTATTAAAACCAAACGCTGCTGTCAAATATATTTACTCTATGATTAGTATAGTTAAACAATGTCATTTATAGATTTATCACTGTTTGGCGTCATGGCTTATGTTAATTGTTAGCACGAAAAATTAACACAGACTAATAGATATTTTCCGTTTAAATATTTTCACGAAAGAAGTATTTAATTTTTAGTATATTTACTTCAAGTATAGTTCTTCTAGGTCGCCTACAATAGTTCAGCCATTCTTCTTGTCCTTCCGGCGAGCTCAGTTCAAAACATTTGTCTCTTTCTAACTTATCTTCAGACACCTGAGCAAGAAGAGAAAATACATATTGCGTTGGAATGAATTTAAGGTCCCAGTATTGTTCTGCTATTTCGTACATAGTCAAAGGTTCTTTGAGGAACTCGGGTACTGGCATGTCTGGAAAAATGTATTGTCTTATTAGCTTGGCCACACCAAAAACGATATGGTGTGAAGAAAACG
Organism: Luffia ferchaultella; assembly: GCA_949709985.1. Lineage (NCBI taxonomy): Eukaryota > Metazoa > Arthropoda > Insecta > Lepidoptera > Psychidae > Luffia > Luffia ferchaultella. The sequence continues at coordinate 3,000,322 of OX453263.1, forward strand.
CTATATAATTTTTTTTATTACAGGTTCAACATTGTTGAGTAGATGAAGAAACATTTGCCTTTGATATAGTTTGTAGTTTTTAATAAATTTTAGCAATCTTACATAGAGCTGAATTTTTAAATTAACTTTATGAATATAATATATGTAATAATGGATTTATAATTACAAAATATTAGATTCACACGCTGAGTTCAAAGGACGATTAAATGTGCCTAGTAATTACGTTGAATTCCAATGTTTTGTGTTCGAACGAACGAAACAAATATTTTATATCATAATTAATTACACTAATAATTAGGTATGTAAGTATATTTGAGGTATATTTTTTTTTTAAATCATAAATTATTTAAATAAACTAAATTTAATATTAAAGTTTTCTATTCAATGAATACTAAGCATATATCACAAATAGATTGCTGACACAGAGTTTTGCCAAGGAATGCTGGTGCCGATTGACTGTGTTTTGTCTTTTTCATGTACCAGTAGTACTATTGCATAAAAAGAGAAAAAAAAAAACAATCGATCTGTGCTACGATTCATCGGTCAAACTCTACCAGGTGATTTTTCTATTGCCTGCCAAATATGATCTTCGGTGAATATAATGAAATGTCTTTTGTTTTCATCACTCAGTATTAAAAAATTGAGATATGGGGCCACAATGTTATTGAATTACCGTGGCGATCCCCTCTCCGCTATTTCCGCAATTGCATCTTACTCAAGCATAACATTTATTTTTGACTTATTGCTATAACGAGTAAGTACAAAGTTTCCACATATTCCTTTTTTCAAAAATGGAGTCTAATGTGATATTTAATGAATGACTAGAAAAATCACCTACTAATTGATTTTTTCATAAATAGAGTCTATCTATATGTGATACCCAAGAAAAGAGAATACCCGCCAAAGCTGCCTAGAAAAATCAAGTGTAAACGGGATAGTCATGGCGATGCTTAATTTTGGTATACATTGTAACAGCAAAAAATACAATTACCACCGACATACATAGGGTGAGGTTTTAATGACCAGCCAAATTTTAATATAATCTTTGGTAGAAAACCGATAGCCGTCTTGTTTCCTTTTAGTATTGTTCTATAAAAAAATATTGACATATGACTACACAAACCTTTCGCGAAAAAACCAATAACTCTAGTCACCATTCATGCCCGCCGCCCCATTCCGTTTCAAGACCTCGGGCGCGTACGTTTACTATAGCGTTAAGAAGGCAACCAAACGTTATAAAATAATACTGTAGATAAAATAATTTATTATGAAAATGTAACCCATATTTTTTATTTTCGCAATGAGGTCTATTGGTGATACCTAACATCTAGAAAATTTTTGGCCGGTTACTAAAATCTCATTTTGTACCTATGTACTTAGGTACTAGACGCGAAGACGCCTTTATATTGTACGGCGCACGTAACGCAAACCAGAATGGCCGAACGCGTTCGAAGATAGTCGATTGCAATTTTGTGAGGATGGTTCTCGTACCGCTTGACTTTTTAGCTCATGAGATAATTTCAATGAAACATAATTTTGTTTCTAGTCACAACGTAATTTTGTATCATGAAAGTTAGTATGTCTCATATGATTCTCGAAAATTGTAATGTTTTTTATGGCTTTTGAGAATACCTACAGAATTACGTTTTCGCTAGAAAAATATTGGATTTAATCGACAATGTCTCAAGAGACATAAAGTCAAATGGTCCGAGAATTACCCCGCTTCCTTTGATCTTTCAAAATTTGTGTCTGAACCACTATGCTGAACGAAATAGCGAAAAAGGTAGGTGTACAGCAATGTAGTAGAATTAAAAGAGATGAAATGAGTATTATCGTTATGTTTACAAACTAATACAATTTATGTGCAACCGTCACATTTGTAATTGTCAAAAATTAAATTCATCATCATCATCATCAGCCCATTTTTACCCCACTGCAGGGGCTTTGGCCTCCCCCAGGGTGAGGGCTTGGAGCTTAAGTCCACCACGCTGCTCCACTGCGGGTTGGGAACTGTAACGACCGCCATCTATTGACAGCGTCCGGGACCGACTGCTTAACGTGCCCTCCGAAACACGGTGTCAGTGATAATGTGTACTTAAGTCAGAAAAACTCATTGGTACACGCCCGGATTCGAACCATGGCCCGATGGGGCCTTATAAATTTGAGACAGGCTCGTTGCGCTCTGGGCTATCACGACATTAAATTAAATTAGAAAAAAAAAATTAAATTAGTAAAAACTAAATTAATAAAATATTATGAAGTTACGTGTAATAAGTAATCCTATCCGTCTTTTTAGAGTTCCGGGTGCTGTTATATGCACTTTTTAAAAACACAGGACGGCATTTTTCACAGATAGTTTTCAAAAATACAAAATAATCTCTATCGGCTACACTGAAAGACGGCGGCCCAAAAGCGACTATTTCAAAGTCGTCCAGAGCACCGCGATCTGAACGATTTTCGTGCGGAGTTTCATACTGTAATACGTAGTCTAGTACCCTAGGTACATATAAGTCGGTGACAATTACAGTTTTGATTTCTATAATGGGGATTCAATCATCATCAATGTCAATTGTCATGTCAATCATCAACCATAAATTTCAAATGAAATGAATGAATTTGTCTTTTTTTTTCAAATTTCAAATATCTATAAAATCCCACATTATATATTGTTATTATAATAAGATTATTTCTTTATAAGAATCAAGTATTTAATACGCATCAGTTGGTCCATCGTCCTCACTAACCATTGAACCATTTTGACAAGGCAAAAGTAGTATAGAAGGTGGCTCTCATTCTTTGACAAGTGATGAACAAATGACTTACCAAATTATAGGCAGTACAAGTTTTTAAAAATCAAATAGTAATTTCGTACTTACAATTTCGATTAAAATGTAACCCCACATTATTTTTAATATAATTTAATCTTATTTATTTCTTTCTTTTCAGATTTTTAACAATAATGTGTATTGAATATTTTTCTATATCAGACAATGGCGACTGTCTATTGGCTCTACCATCATCATCCACAAAATAATAATTAGAAATATGCAATTTAAGTTTTTTTTTAAATATTAAAAAAATCTTTTTAATTCTATTATTCTACAAGGGTAACACCGCCAGCTGTCATTAGTGCTCAGATCCAAAATGTCCAATCTTAATATATTATTATATCTTCAATCTTAATATATATCTTATTCTCTAATCTTAATCTTAATATATTAGACGACCGCTTAGCCTAGTGGGCAGCGACCCTGCCTACGAAGCTGGAGGTCCCGGGTTCGAATCCCAGGTCGGGTCAGTATTTATATGATGAATATTTATACTGGCACCGAGTCTTGGTTGTTATTTGTATGTGGTGTCTTCGCTTGGTACCCAAAATACAAGCTAATGCTTAGTTTGGGACCTAGACGTTGTTGTGATTGTATGTGTTATTATATTATTATTATTATTATACAACACGTATTAAAATAAAACAAGCAACATTTTAATTAATAAATTTATTCATCTTCCTGATCCCAACCATCGTCGGCGCTCAAAAATCTTCTTTTCGTCGCCGTGTTCATGTATGGACGAAGCGCCCATTCCGTGTTGGCCGCTGTCAAAGCGTCCAGTGTTCCCAATTTTATTTCGTATAATTTCATTTGGAATCTTGGGCCGATCTCTGACAACTCGATTTCTTTGCCGGCCTGGATAGAAAATTAATGAAATTATAACAAAATCCTGTATTGAAATTTTTTAATTTAATTTAAACGTTAAATAAAGAAAAATAAATAAAAGTTAAGTATTTTCACCTCAAATAGTCTTAAATGAAATACAATCGGGAGTTCGGACCATGTAACACCAAAGTCGCCTCTATGTTGTAATCTTATAAAGCATAATAATTAAAATGTACCTTCTCGTATTTCGAAACGATGGAAAACGTGACCAAAATAACAGACTCATAAATTAGACAAACCATACGTCATTAACATTGGTTTAAACAAACATTCTGTTAAATTACATATGAAATGTATTATTTCAGAGTCTTTATTTTAATTTCCAATACGAATTTTACATTATGAGGCATGCAAAATCCTACTTCACAGTGAATATTTCAAAACGTCAATTGGTGTATATTTGGTTTATGTGGCATATTTATTTTGCATATTTTTGTTGCCACAAAGCGGTATCTCTATGAAGATCCATGGTTGTCAAAATAAAATTTAAACATGAATGGATATGATTTATTATACCGGCTGGTTTTTTAATGCGAAAACGGATCAAGTCTGCTATCCACAATTCAAATATACTTAATCATTAACGATATTCCAGAAATTTCAGAAATGATTTAGGCGCGGAAATAATACTCGATGAACAAGTAGAATTAGTTGTACTTGCACTCATTCATAGGTAATCCTGAATTTATGGATTTTGATAGATAATGCGGTTTCCACAGTTTATTAATAAATAAATGAAAAATAAATAAATTTATTCGCCACGACAATATGACGGTTGTAGAAGAAAGTTATTCAAACAATAATTATTGTCAATTACTTACTTTTTTGTACGTATGATGTCTAAACGATATGTAGTCATCGTGATTAGCAAAAGTTATTATTCGCTTCGAATCAGGTTTTGGTACAGGGAACAGATATTTTAATATACTCATAGTACGCACACCTGAAACATGTACAATACTTATTTAATAAAAAGGTTTTTTATTATATTATAAAAACATATTCACACATGTACCGCATACATGAACACAGCACAATAAATACTACTGGACATTGTTGTTATATTCAAACTTATATAAAAACGTACCCCGAACGCTCAAGCGGCTATCAGTTTATTTCATGAACTACATCCATAATAAATGAAAAAAGATATATCTTTTAACAATGTAACTTCGAATTCTGTCTTAAATTGGAATGAGGTTAGCCCCCACTGACAAGGCGTACCTGTATGGTGAAAACAAGTCAGTACTTAACGTGAGCTTAGTGCCAGTTTCTCTTCTATGTCACGCGAGTTTCCGGTATTCATTCTTATTGTTACATAGTACTAAGAAATTCTACACTTCAAAATAAAAAAAATAATTTAATTTTTTTATTTTATTTGTATGGAAAACCAACAGCACAATTAACTTATTGACACTATACTATGCCTTATAATATAAACCTAAATTTTTTGTTGAGTATAATTTAAGACTTTAAAAGTTGGGCCACATATTAATGCACAAAAATACGAATTGATTAGAAGCCCTCTTCTGCGTTTACCGTCTAACCACTCATAATCTAGCTAGCTGGTGCAAGATGGCGAGTTTTCGTCTACGAGGTACCCGCGCGCTGATCTTCAACCCCGCGAAATTCCGGCGCGCTGGTCTTCAATCCCGCGAAATTGCGTTTGACATTTTCGATACTTTGAAGGGACATTTATGACTAATAAAACCAAACGCTGCTGTCAAATTTATTAACTCTATGTATTAATGTGATTATATTATTTCTTAGTAGCTGATTTGTAAATGGACAACATATGACACTGTCATTCCGATGTAATTGAATTATTGTCAATCACAACCTTCTGTCATTACTTTCGAGTTGTGTTTTCCAAATTTATATTTCACGATGGTTGCCGAGTTTACTTTCACTAGTATTCTACTGAACTAAGGTTTGTATTTATAATAATAATAAATATTTGTAACTACCTAAGCTGGTTCAAAAATCTACATGAACCTTATATTATTTTAGAGTTTTTTATTTCATTGACATAAACACAAATTATTTTATATGCAACCTCTATGTTATAGGATTAGTTAGTCTGTACACCGTGCTCCCGAGGTACCTACCCGAGGGATTTTAACAGAACCTTCCAATCATGTTAGGAGCAAATTATTTTAATATTTTTTTCTGTCTGTTGCTCGTTGTTTGAGATATGAAAGAAAATGTAAATATTAGAATGTATACTTTTCGGCATGCAGCGGAGTCTATTAAACAATGTTGTCGGTTTGTGCAGTAGCGAGCAAGGAACCACGAGTGACGAAACGTTTACACGGTATCGTACGGCACGACACGTAAGTTGAAAAATCTGCATTGTATAAAGTGAATCAATCATCATCATCATCATCAAGCTCATTTTTACCCCACTGCAGGGGTTTAGTGCCAGTTTAAAGTGAATCAATAAGAAAAATTAATTAAATAAACACAATTCTCAAATAAATAATTCCGATTTCACTTTAAAAATTACAAATAAGCGGAATATAAAATTATTTGTACTTTTTGTATTTTTTTTTAAAATCATTATTAAGTATAATTTTTTTATTTGTTATAATCACTCCTTTAGTTGATCATAAGACGTAATGGAAATGTGCAAAAAGCCGGCTAGCTCCTCCCGCTACCCGCTCGCTTGCCGTTTCGACACTATGAAATGTAGGCCAATATTTTTTTTTCTATGGGAAAAAAAATGCGAGATTAAATAAAAAGTTATTTACATTTCTTTCTTATCTTTATCTCTGGAATCGCTGGGCAAAATCCCTCAGTTATCTCGGGAGCATGGTGTATATGAACAAGTTTAATTTTCATGCATCATGGTATGGAAGGATTAATAATAATACCTGGGAACCATCTAATCCCAAACTAAGCAAAGCTTTTATCATGGGTACTAGACAACCGATATACATACTTAAATGTTCTTTATAATATAAACATAGATATTTTACACGCAGACATAGAACAAATAAATAATGTTCATGCACACAAATATTTGTCCCGGCCGAGAATCGAACCCGCGACCCTTGGCTCCGCAGCTGGGGTCTCTAACCACTCAGCCAATCAGTCAATCGAGGTGTATACTTTCATGTCACGTGACAAATGTTTTAAATTGTATTGAATATTGATATGAAGGGATACTAGACTAATCTTTAACCTTATAGTGGAAACCCAGTACCAACCTAGATCAGTTTTGAAGTTGTGGAATACCAAGTGAGGATATTGTTCAGACATTGGGCCAATGTCCGGAATGTCATGTCTCATCACTACGCTTGACAAAGTAAATGATGCAGTCGGTCCATATGGTAAATGGCATATAACCTATGAAATAACATTTAGATCAATAGTCATATTATAATACAACTTAAAATTAGGTTGCTCTATGCAATATTTATATGTTAATTTAACTATAGTAGTCCTAACAAGATAACACGTTAATGACTTACTGAATTTATATTATATAACTTGCATTATTAATTTTTTGATCTATACTGAAATTGATAATTTAAGTCAGTAAGTATAATAAAAATCTAAATATAAGTAAAGAAGCAAATAGAAATGATATAATCTGTACTCAATTTAATTATTTATTGTCTATGTTTATAATCGGAACCAAAATGAAAATAAAATGCTACTTTCCAACTTTTCTGAGTGCTAGAATTATTTAATTTTCAATTTGTCGATTTAATAATACTTTGAAAGATGGACGTGTAAATATTTTCTGCTTAGGACTACCATTTTAAAAAATTGGGCCAAACACACATATTAATAACATAACATTATACTATTTTTGTATCACAGAAGACAGAACTTCATTTTCCTAATGATATAATCACACTGAACAGATTAATATGCACTAGTTCATTCACCAATCCTAGCGATACTAACTAAAGACAAGCCAACTGCTTCGTATTGCATGCCCCGTTTATTAGCTGTTTTAGGAATATCACAGACTACCATTAGGGTCTTTGTAAATTATAGTCATAAATCATTTGGAGACGTTTATTATTATTGAATCCGTCTCAATTATTTCACATTTTTTTAAAATTCTATTAAATTACAATGGAAGCGATTGTCATACTAGTTCAATATAATTGAAATATATTTAGTATAATGCACCATGAAGCACATTTTTGTTCCAATACACTACAAGTCGAAATTTTGCACCTTATGAAATGACTACGAGTGACTTAATAAAAAGTCATATTTGATATTAATAAAAAAAAAATATATATATACAGAAAACGTAGGTGAGGAGAGAGATGGGAATAGGAAATAAGTCATGAGGGACAGTGGTGTATTGAAAAATTAATACAGTAAAAATGTATGGAACCAATCCTGAGCACCTGGCCAATAATAGGCTGTTTTGTAAATGAATAATAATAAAATAAAACTGATATAAAAATAAATAACAATAAAAATGAGCTTTCACCAACCACAAATCCGCACTGGAGCAGCGTGGTGGATTAAGATCCAAGTCTCATCTCGCGGGGAGGCCTAAGTCCCTGCAGCATTAAAGTGGAGATACTGATGATATGGTATACAAGCTTCCTGGATACAAATTATACAGAAATCTAGTATAATCCAAAATTTGGGGAGGGTAAGGTCTTTGGGAATTATTGTTTCCTAAATGTGTTATATTCTTACCAAACTATCGGGTACCCCTCGATGTTCATGTACAACAATGAAATCAGTGACATCATTGGCACGGCATGCATGTATTAGCTGTGACATCTCATATCCACCACGGTTCATTCTTTGACTGTTAGGGAATATTAACCTGAAATTATGCAATTATTATTGTGGAAATAAAGACAGCCATAGACATAAAAATGATGAATCAAAATCATGTTCATTCGTTTCAGAATACTCATATTTGTAACTTGTAATTTGTAGTTTCAGTGTATATATTTATATATACACTGAAACTTTGCCACGTTTGGCAAAATTACTGGAAGGAGGAAAAGGATAAATCAACAACATGCACCATGAATGATGTAAACTAATTCTTGTTCCAGAAGAAGTCCGATGGGCTCACTTTTGATAACTAAGTATCTCATTGGTCAAAGCTACAGTTACAATCAAACTTTATGGCGGATCTGAAAATTGGCACAAGTCACGTCACAACAACTAGTTTTAGGTGTAGTGGGATGCAGTGGAGCAAGGCGTATATGACTGTATCTGCACAAGCATGCTCATAGCGTTGTATTCCGATCCGCCATAAAGTTTGAGGCGAACTATACCAAGGCTATCACAAAAAAAAAAAACAACACATTTAAGCAAGTGGCTTAATGTGTTGTTTTGCAGTGCTTTGTCTTTTTTTTGGTATAGTGGAACTAAGTCATATCTACAATGAACAATATACTGAATAGTTGCAATATGAAGAATGAAAAATATTACAGAATTCCTAAGACTTTACCTTAATTCTTTGACAAACATTTTAAGCCTGGAACTTGGTTCTCTTGATGTCGTAATCATGATTTTAGGATCTTCAACACCCGCATATCTGTATTCGTCATCTTGTGAGCTTTGAGTATTGGTTCCACCACTAAATCCACCGATAACCGCTGCTTTTTCGGGTCCTGAAAATTTATAACATATGAATTAAAATGGTATATCTGATTAAAAAAATAATAAAACCTTTTTTCAGGGGCTATGTATAGATTTAATAAATAAATAAAACCATTTATAAATAACACATATCTATAGGTAGTCTAATAGTTTGTTTCTTAAACACATGTAAATGCAGATTTTCTTTGGACAAGTGGTTTGATACAACCAAAACAAAATTTAAAATCACCAGCCATGAAAAGTATTGTAACTTTATTGCTTTCAATTCTTCTTGGTAATTAAACATTGCATTTTTATCCTATATATTTTAGAAGCATTTATTTAGAATTTTAAAAAAATATATTATTTGTAGTTATCACACATTCTTTTAAACATGTGCAAAAATATTTATTTTGTTTTATAGTGCTGGTACAAATCGTTGGGGTCGGCTTTCCATTGTTGCCTGATGAAAATTGTGTTCATAAAAATGATCAATTTGAAATGTGGCTAAGATAGGTTGATGGTCCATCATTTCAAAAAAATAGGTTAGGTTATGGTTTGCTTGTGATAATGCGAGAAGCGAAGCGGAGCGACGAGCCACTATTAAGCCTTATAATTTTTTTTCATTTCCTTAAAAAAATATTTATTGCATGAGGTTCATACACCCCTCCTCCTTATACCTGATTAAATGTTTTGTAACTTTTCGACAGGCTACATTGGAGAACGCTACCAATCGTTGTATAGTATAGCAATTAAAAAAAAAAAGGTACAATTATTTTTCCAGAGGTTAGAATTTTAAATGATTATTAAAACAAATTTCACTGAAATTTCTTACCTTTATCTTCATAATCAAGTCGTACTTGTAATTCTAGCGCTTCTTTTCTTAAATCACCATGTATTGGGATGTTTTCTTCTAAACTCCGTTTTATTTGATCTTTTTTTGCTTGTATGCTTTTGTGTTTATCTTCAACTGATTTACGATATAAATACTCGCGGCGAAGACGCGCCTGTCGACGCAGCATTGTAATGGTGTATTTTTCAAGTTATTGTCTAATATAAAGAATAAAATCTACGTAAATAATAATTACGCCCGCCCGCCGCGCCGAATTTTTGATTGACATTTGACACGACATGACCACGTGACAGTGTTGCCAGATAAAAAACATCAGTTTACAGTATGCCAGTAAGAAAATTATGGTATGCCCCTAAAAAGATAAAATATATCGCATCTACATCATGTATGCAATTACTTTTTGTTTTAATGTTCGTTACATTATACAACGATTAATTTATATAAACTTCATTTAAATTCTAATTTTATTAATTATAATTCTCGAATTGTTGACTATTTCAAAAATGAAAGGCAATATCGAAAAAAATGACTTCTGAAGCTCAAATAGATTGTCTACCGCAGGTCTGCTCGCAGGTCATCGTATGGTACCAAATTTTCAAAAATTGATGAATAACTTTTATTTTAATGTAGTAAAATGGTTTGACAAAAAGTGCTATAACTTATTTTAGATGTTCATTTTCGATGTCCTCCGATAGTTGCGAGAAGCGCCGAATCTGTAGTTTTTTTTACAAATGGTATTTATCATTTGTTCCATCATTTCTTCTTTAGGTTTGAAATAATTCGTACTGGTACCATTCTTTTTTATGTGTTGGGATGATAAAATATATACCGTTTAATGTTCTAGTGTTCAGCCGGCACAGAATCTTTTTTTTTTTTGTTTTTATTAAACTCACTTTACTGAACAGTTGCTTACAGTCAGTGTTGGTTAATGGACTTAAATTCTAATGCAAATTTTAATATACGTACGTATGACCATACCGACTATTCATACGATACAATTTTGTGGATTCGTGACCGTGAACGTAATAAAAAAATGTAAATATTATAAATGTCGTATAATTCAGTACGATAATCATAATATTATCGTATATCGTACCAATGGCTAAATAATAGTATGAATACGATAATTATCGTACGTCTGGCAACCCTGCCACGTGACAGTAAGCAAATGTCAATTGCCAACAAATAGCAATTGACTGACATTGACTAATTGAATGGATGGATTGAAGGATTAATAAAAATTTTATGCGCGAGTTTTGAGAATTTTGTATGATACGCTCCGTTATTCATAGTAACAGTACTGAACCAATTTCAATGAAATTTTGCCGACATAAAAAGGAGGTTGTCAGGAGTGACAACAGATTTTTTTCTAGTTACATATATTATTTTACAATTAACATGCGAAACATTGTCTATAAATAAAAGCAAAATCGAAAACATAACAATTAGCTTAATATTTCAAATGTTGTGTAGAATATTTCCATTCATTAGAATATACTCCAGACACGGCGAGATATCTGCCGTAAACCTCATAACTAATTTATTTTCATTGTAAATAGCTGCCGCTGTAGTGCTTTGCATGATTTTATTTCATTATCTTATTTAGATCACAAGAAAACTTTTATCGAAGTACAGCGGTGAAGCAAGACATGAGTGTGGGCACACTCTCGCAGAAACACAATACTTTGACTAATGCACAAATACCAATAATGAAAGAGAATAAGAACAGAGAGTTGTCAAGTACATAAATTATGTAGACAGACAACACTAATGTTCAGCCACTTTTGTGTAATCTCGTAGTGTCTAGATCCATTAAGTTAACAATGAATGTTTTAAGTTTTATTATTAATGAACCCATTAATCAGTATGTGTAACTGATTGTTGCGTTTCTGATGTTTATCACAAAAACATTGCAGTCACATAATTTCTAGTACTCAGAAAAGTTTGAAAGTGTTAGAGCTGGAAGTATACCAGACCTTTGCAATCGGGCAAGCATATTTCACTTCAGAGCCCCACGATAGCATAGCACAGGTAGGTTGCACATACTGTACTTCATGAGTGAATTTGATATAATTACTCACCATCATGAAATTCAGTCACAGAAAGTCTATAATGTGGTTCAATATCCATGTTGTGGTCACTGAATATTTCAAAGAGTTCACTAATATCTTCAGCAGAGTTTCTCGGTCTAAGATTTAAAATGTCTCCTGGTTTATAAAATAATTTCACACCATCACTCGGCTTGAAAACTAGTAATCTTACATCCTGCGAGTTATTAAAAAAGGAAACAATATTTTAATAATGAAGTAATAAAAGTGTTAATAAATAGCCAAAGAAAACAATTGTGAATAATAATATTGAGTGAAATTGTCACATGTATTCATGAAATGCTTTAATTAGTGAACCTAAGGAAATAATTGATTTTTATGTAATAAATTACACTTAGTTCATTTTCATTTCAACAAATAATATTCAACATGTCTTTACCTGAAAATGACTTTCATCTGTAGTTCTAACATTGTTCACCAAAGTTAATCTTTTTGGCTCAAAGAAATCATAATTTTGCTTTGAGCTAAAGTAAATATCTTCATTAATAGTTCCATCTTTGGAGACATTATCAAATAGTGAATTTTTTAACAATTGTATTTTCCATCGAGGTATAAATTTATTATCTATGTTATCTGTTGGAATACTGGGAAAGAATAATTTGAGTTTTTCCCAATATTCCTTCAACCAAGGTATCATTACTGCATCATGCCCCATATCATGCTGATAGTCACATAGACCTACAAAAAATTATGCCAAATTAGTTTTCTATTTTTCTAATACATTGTGAGATAAAAAATAATTTAACTAACCAACATTTAATAAAGGCATTGCTCCCAACTGTATCAATCGTTTATGCAGTTTTTTACCAACATAATTAAATTTCATGAATGACGAGTCTCCTAGAGCGAGAACTCCAAACTTCAACTTGACTAAAGAATTACTAGGAAGATTTTTCTTTAAAAGAAATTTCCAAAAACGTTTCATATTATCAGGCTCATCTCCTTGTCCAGCTGTGGCACATACGAAAATAGCGAATTCTTCTCGAATAAGTTGATTAATTGGATAATCATCCATTGCCTGTACTGGGCCACGGAAACCTAGGGCTTTTGTAGCTCGCCATATTTTCTCAGCTATTTCCTGAGCAGTAAATGTTTGACTTCCGTATAATACAATGAGTCTATTATTTAAAGCCATATCTAATAAAGAATTAGACCAAAATATTGACTACAATTTCTGCAGACCTTGCCTAAATTACTATAATTTTGTTTCGGTCTCGGTAAAGAACGTAGGTAAAATTTAATCAACACAAACACTTTTGCTATTTAAAAGGTAGATGATACGTTAACTCTTAACTCCACAGGACCACAAACACATGGAACACATGATACTGAGCCCAGTGGGTCACAAACTCTGTTGTGATAAAATTTTATAACTGCTGAAACTGAAAAGCGTAAAAAGAAATGAAATGAAAAGTTTAGAAGAAAATCATTGAATGACCATTGATTGACCATTGATTGAAGAAAACTTACAAAAACTTGTTGACATGAACTGTCAAATTGACGTCAAGTATTTCATTCTTATTTTACTGGATGCACAGACTAAATGCTTTACTTGCGGAAGTAGGTACCTATATTTCTGAGATTTCTTTAGGGTATAGTTCCAATCAACCTTTATGGCGGATGTGAACATAGGCATAAGTCGCGTCGCAGTAACCAGTTTTAGGTGCAGCGGGATGCAGTGGAGCGAGGGGCATATTTTATTTATTTATTTATTAAGCATATAATACAATAACGTACTACAATACCCTGCAAAACTGTTTCAACAGTTTGACTGCAGGAAGAATTACATATCATCATCATCATCAGCCCGTGTCTCTCCACTGCAGGATATAGGCCTCTCCCAAGGCTCGCCACCACACACGGTCCTCCGCCTTTCGCATCCAACTACCCCCGGTATGGTGCTTCAGGTCATCTGTCCACCTGGCCGCGGGGCGTCCAACGCTTCGCTTTCCGGTACGTGGCCTCCATTCGAGAACTCGTCTACCCCATCGGTTATCCGTTCTACGGCAAATATAACCGGCCCATTGCCACTTCAGCTTGCTGATCGCTTCGGCTATGTCGATAACTTTAGTTCTTTGACGGATTTCAGTGTTTCTGATTTTATCCATCAAAGAAACACCGAGCATAGCCCGCTCCATAGCACGCTGAGCGACTTTGAATTTATGGATCAGTCCTGCCGTGAGAGTCCACGTTTCGGCACCGTACGTCATTGTAGGTAGGACGCATTGGTTGAAGACCTTGGTCTTAAGACATTGTGGTAGTGGCGACGAGAACAGATGACGAAGCTTCCCGAAAGCAGCCCAGCCCAGCTGAATTCTTCGGTCGGCCTCTTTGTTGAAGTTGTGTTTGCCTAACTGGACAGTCTGTCCTAAATAGACATAGTCTTGCACAACTTCTAGAGTCGCACCCTCACGGTTACCGGTCTCGGGAGAATATGTTCGTTGAACATGACTTTCGTCTTGTCCAAGTTCATCCCGAGCCCTACCCGCCGAGAGGCGACATTGAGGCCGTTAACCGTTCCGCTGAGCTCCTCCAGCGACTCTGCCATGATGACTATGTCGTCAGCAAAACGGAGGTGAGAGATGTATTCGCTGTTGACATTAATGCCACAATGTTTCCAGTCCAGCGTCTTGAAAACATCTTCCAAAGCGTTGGTGAACAGTTTCGGGGATATAACATCCCCCTGTCGTACTCCTCTTCGCAATTGGATAGGTTCCGTTCGCTGGTCCTAGACCTGGACAGTCATTGTCGCGGCTTCGTATAGACACCTCAACACCTCAATGTAACGACAGTCAATTCGGCATCGCTGCAAGGATTCCAGAACAGCCCAAGTCTCGACGGAGTCGAAGGCTTTCTCGTAGTCCACAAAGGCTAGGCACAGAGGTTGATTATACTCTTCTGTTTTCTGTATAATCTGCCTCAGCGTATGTATGTGGTCTACGGTGCTGTAGCCTTTTCGAAACCCGGCCTGCTCAGGGGGCTGAAATTCGTCAAATCTTTGGGCGAGGCGATTCGTGACGACTCTCGAAAACAGCTTGTACACGTGGCTGAGGAGTGAGATCGGTCTATAATTCTTAAGAAGCGTTTTGTCTCCTTTTTTGAAGAATAGGATGACCGTACTCTCACTCCAAGCACTCGGCGCAACACCACTATGTATGACAGTGTTGAATAGCTTCTGAAGCTCTTTCAGGACTGGCGTCCCGCCTGCTTTCAGAAGCTCTGTCGTGATGCCATCGGCGCCGGGTGCTTTGCCATTTTTTAGCTGCCTGAGAGCTAATCTTATCTCGCCCAGGCTGACGTCGGGAATGTCATCTGTGTAGTGTCGGGTGAGCGGAGCTCTTCGATCACTGTTGTCGCGGGCTGCAGGGGGAGGTGCATGTACGGCATAGAGTTTTTTATAAAACGTCTCAATCTCAGCGAGAATCTCTGGTTTAGAGGAGACGATTCTGTTGTCGCTAGTCCTGAGCTTCGTCAGTTGGCTTCTACCAAGCTGCTGTACGAACACTTTCGAACCTTTGTTCCGCTGGATTGCCTCTTCGATACGTTTTGTATTGAAGAGGCGGAGGTCCCGTCGTATCAGCCTCTTGATTTTCCTGTTCAGAGCCAAGTCTGACGATACTCCACGTAGCGACTTCTCACGTCTCTCTCGCATGAGATCCAGTGTCTCGCTGGAGAGTTTAGACTCCTTACCTTTGCACCTGGATCTAAAATGTTTGCTGCCCACTTCTCTGACAACATTGATCAGATTGTCCGCCATGTCGTCAACATTCGCCATGGTTTCCAGCGCGTCGAATCGGTTTCTCAACTCCAGTTGGAAAGCCTCGGAGCCTGTGTCGGCTTGGGACGGTGTCGGTCGGAGCTTGAACTTCATCAGACGGGACTTTTCAAGCCTGTAGTTGATATTCAGAGTGCCTCTGACTAGGCGGTGATCGCTTCCAGTATTAAACCTGTTGATCACTGAGACATCTCTGAATATGCGCTTTTTATCCGTCATGATGAAATCAATCTCGTTCCTGGTCACTTTATCTGGGCTTTGCCAGGTCCACTTCCTCTGTGGCGCCTTCCTGAAGAAGGAGTTCATCAGGAACAAACCTTTCATTTCGAGGAAGTTTGCCAGCATTTGCCCTCTGTGATTTCTCCGTCCGATGCCGTATGGCCCCATCTTCGATTCGTCGCTTTTCTGTACTCCCATTTTGGCGTTGAAGTCCCCCATAACAACGGTGAACTGAGTCGGGCTTGCATGACGCATAGCTTTCGCTATGTCGTCATAGACTGCCCTGACTTCGTCGTCCGAGTGAGTCGAAGTTGGAGCGTATACCTGTATAACCTTTAGGCGGTACCTGTCGGTTAGTTGCAGTACAAGGTATGCTACCCGGGTCGACACACTGGAGATCTCCACTACGTTGTTGACAAGGACTTTGTTGACAAGAAACCCGACACCACCTTGGGAGGGCTGATCGCCTTCTCGGAAGTAGAATAAGTTACCGGAGCTCAGGATTATCGTGTCCTCCCCCTGTCTTCGGACCTCAGATAACCCAAGGATATGCCACTTTATCCTGCTCAATTCTACTTCCAGCTCCTCAACGTGCTCGTCTCGCATCAGAGTCCTGTTATTCAATGTTGCTACAAATAAACGTTTATTTTGGCAGCCGAATCGTATCCGGGGATTCTTCGCACCCCCTGCCCTTCCGTTACCATGACCGCTGCCGTGGCCAGGAATAGAAGGGCCGCCGGAGACTAGGGGCCATTGTGTTTTTGTGTGCTGCATTGGGAGGGTTTGCCAATAATCACCACGCTTGGCAGGCGGGTTGGTGATCGCAGTAAATAGTTTCACAGAGAGATGCTGCTGCCCATCTTCTGCTAACCAGGGTTAGTCGCCTCTTACGACACGCTTCCCGGTGGCGGTGGGAAATTGTATTCTTTGCCGTTCCCACACGGCCATACACGGAATTACATATAATGTGTCATAATGTTAAAATTAAGTTTACTAAGGAAGTGTACTTAATAAATATTTTTTTAATTTGTTTTTAAACTTAACACTATCAGGCTCGAAGTGGATGCCCTTAGGCAGAGTATTGAGCAAATACGGTAAACGTTTCTTTAGCGTTCTATCTCCAAAGTAGTTAGAAACTCTAGGTACTTGCAGTCTACCTGTTGACACCAACCTCGTGCCATAGTTGTGACTCGGCTGTGATAGATAGTGTTCCAAACTGCCATGGTTGTTTACTAACAAAAGGTACTTATGCTTTAGACTTACTGGTAATAACAAAAGGTACTTATGCTTTAGACTTACTGGTAACATTTTACATATTTTAAAAAGTGCACGGTAATCTCCTTTACAATTATTTTTGGTTTTTTTATTGACAAGTAATTTGAAAACCGTGTTGACACTTGTTAATAATACTGTTTTGTCGTAAAAAATTACTTATTTGCGTTACAATACTTTTTTCGATAATTTTATCAATACTAGACAGAATAGCTATGGGTCTACAATTAGAACAATTTTTACGGTCTCCTTTTTTATGGATTGGACGAACGATAGCTTCTTTTAATTTATGGGGAAACTAAATACAGGGCTAACCCTGTCAGCTACAAGTTTCAAATCAGACATGCGTATGAAATCGCTTCCCGGTGATTTATTTTTATCCATTTTATTAATAATTTGCTTTATATCTTTACTGCAGATGGGTTGCCATCTCATACTTACTTCCTTCTTGTTGACTGAACCTGCGCAAGCATGCCTAAAGCATTGTATTCCGATCTGCCATAAAGTTTGATTGGACTAGTTTGGTTGTATCCGTCCAACAAAGTTTCATTCACGTCACTATGGACTTAACACGTCATAAAATTAAATAAGGATAGTAGTGTTGATTCCACACTTGTGAGTACTCGCTAGGTATCGATACTTTTCATTCGATACTACTATTTTCGGTTTCATATTATTTCATTCGATAACGAGTGAAATATCGAAAAAAAAACATGTATCGAGTACTCACAAGGGGTCAGCGTGAATGGTTGTTTGGCAGCGGCATTTTCGGTAATCATAACGAAGTGCAGAATATTTTTACTTTTTGATAGATTTAAAATATTGATTTTTTAACAGAATTCAGAATTTCGTCAGTATTTTTAGTAGTTTTTATTTAAACGGTGCTCGCAACTGTTCATCTTTCATCGTTCGTTCTTTGCTTAGTTTGGGACTAGATGGCGCTGTGTGTGATGTCCCAGGTACCTATTATTATTATCTTTAAAATGTTGGTTTTAATTAAATGGGTCGTGACCTTCAATGTGACTAAATATTGTTAATGAATAGCGAATAGGTTAAAAAACTTTGTGAAACACTTACCGAGCGTGTCTTTCAGTTTCTAATACAAAAATAAGGGTAACGTTATTAATATACCTACTTTTTTAAAATTTTTTTTAATATACGGTGAATCAAATTAAATTTTTTACCTAATTAAATACCTACAGATTAAAAAGAAGTAACTTATGAGCACTCATTCCATATGAGTAGGTACTCGTAAGTATCGTTAACATATAAGTTGAGTAGGTACTTTATTTGGTATCGATAAATTCATTCAATAACAAGTACTACAGTATCGTAGGTAAGGTGGTATCGAACCAACACTAGGATGCAGATCTCTTATGTTGTTTTGGTACCTACCCACACCTACCCCATGCAACTGAATTAGAGTCGATCTCCGCAACGGTAAGGGTTAGACAAAATATTTGTTCGTGGTCGTGTAGATGTTAAGGTGCTCTAAAAAGTAGGTCGAGCAGAGAAAAATAGCTCAAGTGTTCCTCATAAATTTTATCTGGGATCATGAAAAACGTTTTCAAGGTTTTAGTTTATTATTAGGTAGTTTAAGTTTTAATGTACTACTTAGGTACACATAAGTCGGTGATTAGAATGCATTGTTTAAAAGATATTAAAGAAAATACACGAAAAACGATCATTACCCCCTTAACTCCGAAACTACTGACTTTAAAATAAATGGGAATACAAAGCCTTACAGTACTACGCACGGATTTACCTGCGAATCAGATTGCCTGCGAACGACTCAACGTACTCAAATCAATGCGCAGGCAGGTACAGCCAAAGAGTATGATAATCCTAGGTACAGCCACGTGGGCAGCGAGGCGTGGAATATTAGCGGGCGGCGGACGCCGCACGCGCGAACGTATGTTGCGAGCTATCCGACCTCTCCTTCTTCTCTTCTCGAGATGTTTTCTGTAAATAACTTCACAGCTGCGAAGATTCGTGTGTAATACTGTACTCATAGTTTACAAGAAAACGTAAACGAAATCTCAAGTCTTTGAATCCTCATGGGAAACGGAAAATATTGCTGTAGATAAAATGTACATAAACTGTGTTGCTTAACTTCACTAAGAATTAACGGGGTTTATCACGCAAAACTTTTGTTTGTGGCGCTTTTGTAGGACAATAATAATATTACCCGGGACTACCACACAGCGCCGTCTACTCCCTAATTAAGTATTAGGTATACTTTTGTATTATGGGGTGCTAGACAATTGATATTCTTCAACTGATATTCTTCTTAATAAATACATAGGTATATAGGCACTTTTACACCCAGACACGGAACAAATAGCCATGTTCATGCACACAAATATTTGTCCTGATCAGAAATCAAACCCGCGACCATTGGCTCTGCAGTTAGGGTCTCTAACCATTTGGCCAATCGGTTAGTCAATCGGCCAATGGGACCTTGTTTACAATTCGTGACATTTATATTTTGTGAATATATTTTATTTTTGCGGAAACAATGTATTCAACATGTTTTTTTTTAAATGACGCACGTATGAAAGCGTCCAATAATTTCTGGTGGCTTTTCGAAAAAAAAACTAAAAAATTACCGTACAACGTTGCCCAATAGATACTGGCAAAATTATCTAAATCCATGGAACTAATCTAAATCAAGATAGTTGCCATAGATAAAAGAAGGGGACCACTGAAAGATCACATCACTGAAAGGAAAAAGGGCTGATGTGGGGCTGATTTGATAGGACATAGGGAGGTGAGTAAGAGATTGTAATAAACAATGTCTCGTCGAAATTAAATTTTTCAGCAATCTTCCGTTTGTATTATATGTCGTGGTTTCTATTCTTTTGTATTTAATTGTTGTGGATTGGCGTATTATTATGACAGCAATTATAACATCGATGTAATACAAGAAGACTTTAGATCACCGTTATTTTTAAATATCTTTCATCGGTTGATAAAAAAAGTACAGAACATAACCTTGACAAAGCAGTTAACGAAAGATTTGAACCAATTAATTATAAATGATTCATTACTGATTATTAATTGTATCATACGCGGTTCGTTACGGATTGTTTTATCGACATAACAGTTTCTCCAAGAATAATTTTGGTCGATGAAGGATGATTTAATACACAGATATTCAATATATAACTATTAAAAGATTTAATATAAGCATATTAAATCAGAGAACGGTAATAACCGTTAATCAACCAAAAACTTCCTAAGTTTATGTTAATCAAAATAAAAAATAAAGATTATAAAGATTATAAAGATCTCAAAAACCTATCCTTTTATAATTCACCAGGAAGTTGTGTCAATCATTCACACCTTTGATGGCATAAGTTCTGATTCTATTAGAAAACAAACAAAATAAATTACTAAAATGATTGCTATATTAATTTACCCTAGCTACTTTTACAAACCAGAATAATTTTATTATATATATTTAATTATATTTCGAATTTAATAAAATTCGTACTTTCTGTTCATCTCAGACATTTAATGGGCAATCCCCTTAGCACAGATATTTCGTATACAACATCAGCATCCACTAAGAAAGATTTTTTTTTAAAATTCAACCCATATAAGAGAAGGTGAAAAGGTTTGCAAAGTTTGCGTATCAACTTGAGATCTTACTCAAATACTGTACCTACATAAAAACAATTACTATACCTAGGTAGGAACCTAAAATTAAATACGTTTATTCCGATTTTGAAGTGAATTATCCTCTTCCCGAAATTTTATATTCGTCTCATTATCTTGAAACCAAATTTTTTGAAGGTTTCACTTCTCCTAAGTGTGAATTGCACACATGTTTTTTATAATAAAATTCTTCAAATATGCCAAAAACGAATGCAGAATATTGTCGCGAATATCGAAAAAAAGGTAAAACAAGATCGAAATTATCTAACTTTGTATCAATATTTATATCAATTATATATCAATATTTGTATCAATTATATAATTTGTATCAATGATCATTACTAAAACCTACAATTATCCTCTTCCCGAAATTTTACATTCGTCTCATTATCTTGAAACCAAATTTTTTGAAGGTTTCACTTCTATTATGTGTGAATTGCACACGTTTTTTTTTAAGCTCCGACGGGATGAAAGGGTAATAAAGTTTGTACTGTAATGTAGGTATCTAGAAAAAAAGGGTTTTTCAAAATCCTAATCCTACGGGGGCGAAAAAGAGTAGAAAATAAGCGAAACGTAGGTACCTACGCACACTTACTACCTATTTTCTTACCTGTTAACACTAAAACGCCATATAATACTTGGGACATCCTACACAGCGCCATCTAGCCCCAAAGTAAGCAGAGCTTGTATTATGGGTACTACACGACTGATATACATACTTAAATATTTTTTGTAATGTAAACTTTACACCTAGATACGGAAACATAACGTAGATATGTTCATGCCATTGTTCATGCCCACAAATATTTGTCCCTGGCGGAAATCGAACCGGGGACCCGTGGTTCTGCAGTTTTGCTATCGGTTAGTGAAACACGCGAACTAACCTAACTTAACATAATTCATTAACATTCATTTGTTAATAATAATCCTAACAATAAAACTTAACTATACCCACCACGTAGACGAAGAAGTCGCCAATGGAAGTTAGTTTATTAATTAATGGGTTCAAAATATTTTTATATTTTATAACCATAAGTATCTAAAAGATAATGAAGATTTTCTCTTTTCAGTTTCAGCGTTCGATATCCAACAATTTATTTCTATCCCTCCCGCACTTATGAATGTAAATCTTTGGTCTTTCTCGTCGGGAAATGGCGCGCGGCAGTCTAGCCTCGCCGATGGCGCTAGTCGATCGCTCGTAAAAAAACGCGGGAAAATTTAGTGCGTTAAGTTTAAACAATTTATTGTTGTTATAAAAATTACAAAGTATCGAACAAGTTGTCACAATGTAAGTAATAATTTTAATATAATTATTTTAACAATTTATATACTTAAGTACTACACTATTTTAACCTTTGGCATTTATATTTAATAATGAAAGACATAATTTTAATTGTAATATTAAATTCTATTAATTAATATTAATCTCTTATTCAATTAAATAAACTATTTTATTGATTATTTATTATCAAATATGTTCTATCATATGTATCAAATGAAAATGTTCTGAAAATTGCGTGTAATAACAACTTTTTTGCGACTAGTTATTAGTCTGAAAATTTAAATGACTACTATTTAATTTACGTGTTTTTAGAAAGCGTCACTAAATCAAAATCTCAGGAATAATCACCGAATAATCAATTACTACAAATAATCTTAAATTATTATTTATACTGACCTGTGATTAGTTCCATCTAACTAAAATTTACAAAAAATAATAAAATAAAAAAAAATCATCTCCAATGCATATCTCTAAATACCTGGTCATTATTTCAAGTACTTGCTAATAAGTATATTTTTTAACACTTTCAAATAATTTTATGTTTATTGATAGGATTAGTTTATTAAATAATTTTATAAAAACAACTGACTTTTTTTCTCCATAGCCGATATAAGGACAATACGAAATTGATATCATAACAAAACACTGTTAAATAACATTACCATATGGTCTATAGATCTGTTACATCAAATAAGCTATAGTAATTTTAGATAACGTGTCACAATTGGATAACCTTTGTCTGGTCATTTAGATATAAAATATGTTTAACATATTTCATAATTATATAAGCTAGTCAATTTACAATTATCTAATTGGGTCGCTTAAAGTTGCACCTAAATATTATTTTGTACATGCAAGCATAACACTTTTTTAATAAAATAAATTAATTTTTAATACAACGTTTAAACAATTTTATTATTCGTTTGTTGTAATTATTTTACTGCGACAAATCACAAGTATTTTTGTCAGTGCAATAGCAAAGTTGCAAGAACATTATATGCTTTCATCATTCGTTCATTGAACGTTCATTTCTTTAAATTGCAAGCAATTTTAGTGTACAATTCGTCGGATGTTGCGTCAGACCGGACCACGTGGTCGCATCGATCGTTTCACCCCTCAAACCCCCACACCGACGCCTCTATCCGTCTAACTCCCATAACGAAATTCGTTTGGCCCACGTGTGATGATGACCTGTACTACTTACGAGGATTATCCACTTTGTCCTAAAAAAATTAATTGGACTTAACGGCCAGTATTTTTTAAATATTAAATAACAATTTTATATCGTCATTGTACTGTCGCTTTTTAAGGTTCCATATCCAAAGGGTACCAACCCTATTATTAAGACTCCACTGTCCGTCCGTCCGTCCGTCTGTAACAGGGCTGTATTGTCTGAACCGTAATAGATAGACACTTGAAATTTTCACAGAGTGTGTATTACTATGGCTGCTATAACAATAAATAATAATAAAAAAATCTAAAAATTAAAGGGGGTCCCCATACAAAAAATATGTTTTTTTGACGTTTTTGGTGATTGGTGGTCGTGAGATCTCTGAGCTCTGCTTACACTTTAAATTTTCATGAAGTATGTACTACTATGGCCGCTATTATAAAAAATAAGAAAAATTTAAAATTTAATAAACACCCGCCACAAAAAAAAAATATGCAAAAGGTAAAAAAATAATATGTAGGTATTTAACATAAGTTTAAGTTTAATATAAGTAGTAATAAACCGCTAAGTAAATAAACTAAAAACAGAATACAAATATTTATTGTATTTAAACATGTTTTATAATTTTTAATTGTATACTGTCTTTAGTTTATTTACTTAGCGGTACCCCGACGCAACGACACTTCGATCAAATATTTATATTAAACTTAAACTATTATATTAAATATATTTTATTTTTTTACTTTTCACAGGTTTTTTTGTGGCGGGGTTTTTTAAATTTTCAAAGTTTTATTTCATGCTTTTTAAACTTTATTAATAAATGATTACTAATTACATTATCACAAATACTTGCCGGGATGAAACACGAAATCGCGAAACGAGATCTTGCCTCGCCGAAAAATTATGACAATTCCGAGCCCAAACACGATACCTCTGCTGTAAGTTAGTGAGGAGTTGGGTATCCTGCAGATTCCAGGTGATGCGGCAGTAACAGGTCTAGGTTATCATGTTCTTACAATGCCATTTACGCAACAGGATACCCAATTTGGAGTCGAACAGACCTATAGAAGTTGCTCACATCCCTTCATCAACTAAAAAATAGCTAATCATATTCAAACGGCTGCCCAGATTAGACACACAGACAAACAGATATGTAGAAATGTAGCTAAAAACTATCCCGATTAGACCAGCTTTCCATTAGAAAAAGGTGCTGAAGTCGATTTATCAATTTGAAAGTTACGATATCGCAGACAGACACACAAACAGACACACATAAAAATGTAGCTAAAACCATCCCAATGAAACCAGATTTACATTTAAAAAAGCCGCATTGAAATCAGTTTGTCCATTCGTGAGTTAAGATGCCGCGCACAGACACACAGACAGACAAGTGTAGCTAAGAACCATCTTGATTAAACCAGCTTTCACATAAAAAAATCCACATTCAAATCGGTTCATCCGTTTGGGAGCTACGATGCCACGGACAGATACACAGATACACACACACGTCAAACTTATAACACGTCTCTTTTTGCGTCGGGGGTTAAAAATATAATAAAGTTAAAAGTTTACGGGGGTTCTCATAAAAGAAACGTGTTTTTTTATTTTGTACGGTAGTACGGAACCCTTCATATGCGAGTATAACTCGACTTGGCCGGTTTTAATTTATATGATTGTTGTTTTAACCTATTCATGAAATTAGACATAGAAAAGTAGATTACTAATTTCAGTATTTTTATTAAAATTTGGATTTCAAGAACATGCAATATGAATAGTCATTTGTTTGGATACATAACTCAGTGAAATTTAATAAGTAATTTATTACAAAACAAACTGTTCTATCACATTCATTCATGATTCCAAACTTTGTCGGTGAATTAATTTATTAAGTATATATGTAAATTAAAATTCCCGAATGATCTTCGGTAATATAATTTTTTTTTTTAAATATTTCCTTTATTCTTGAGTTTTAAACACTTCATAAATCGTTCTACGAAAATCATAAAGTCGAATAAAATGTGATAAAAAATTTAATTCAATTAAGTACATTTAATTTAATCACCTTTTGAGGTTGACATATATATAGTTCGACAGTCTCACGTTTTAAACCATTAAAAAACATGTTTAACAAAAATATTGAGGCAAAACTGATTTAATAAGTAGATTTTTCTTCTTCTTCCCAGCTGCTTGACCCTCTGATACGACTCGGCGCCAACACATACTTTTATTTGGTCAAAATTACTTTGTCTCGGTCGTCCCCTCTATCTTTTTCCTTCGATAATGTTAGATGAAGGCGTCGCGCGTCGTATCGTATCAGATGGCCTATCATCTTTCCTCTCCTGGTCTCTATGGTGTTTAATGTTCTCCGCTTTATTTCCACTCTTCTCAAAACTTCATCGTTTGTGACTCGTTTTATCCAACTTATTCCCTCCATTATCCTCCAGCACCACATTTAAAATGCTTCCAGCCTCTTTCTTTCCTTTTGAGTCAGCATCCATGTCTCGCAACCGTACAATGCAATGCTCGATATGTAGGTTTTAACTATAAGGCACTTCTTTAAGTATAGGATTAAGTAGATACCTTTTTGATAATCGTCGATTCACATATTAATTTATATCAAAACCACTGATTTTTTTTTTTATTCATTATGTTATTTTATTTAGTGATATAATACAGCCAATAATATTCACAAAAAATACAACCAAACTAATAACCAATAATTACTAATTAAAAATAACTGATTTTGATCATTTAATACTTAGTTAATTTAATTAGATGTCCATGGCTCAATTTGAATACGTATGATTGCGCTGAAATACTATTTTTAATTTTTAAGGATAGAGCAGTAACAAACATATAAATTCGTCGCGTTTCTGGGTTAAAAAATAACCGTTAATATTTATGTTCTGCGAGATATAAATACATTGCGAATTAAATACATAAAAAACATTTTTACATAACAAATTTGGATAAATTACAAAAAAAATCAATGGATCTCCTGCTTTCGTACGGACTTCTTACGACATTGGAAATGAACCTAACGGAATAAAGTAAACACACATATTTTGGATAATATTTTTGGAAATAAATTTTTTTCGCAAAAAAAAAAATAACCCAACTGTATCTGAATAAGCTTAAAACTTTGAAATATATAACATTCTGTAGGTAATTTCGATCGAACAAACCGAATTAGTACGAAATGTAACACCGACGCATATCCGACTTCCAAATAAGGGCACCCTTAGCCACTACTTCCGGTTGTCCGATTCTAACAATTTTAGTCTTAATCGATCCCCCGTCTAATTACGCCGAGCCGTTTTTTTATTTTTTTCTTATTCGGACCTAGTTCTCGAGATATCGGGCTCCCAAAATGAAAATCGGGGAAAAAGATTGCGATTTTTTTCGTTTTTTGCCGATAATTTTTTTGTTTTGAACTTTTTCCAAATCGTCTTTTGCCATCTTGTAGAACTTGCCGAGCTGCGTCTTTTGACACCACGTTCATCCCGATATCTCGAAAACTCTTCGTGCAATCTGCCTGTCTCACAAAACTCCCAAATGACGCCCTATACTCCAACGAAATGAAAGTCATTTCCAATGACAAAAAAATGTTCGGTCAATGCAATACATTTACTGATCAACTTGTTCGCAACTTACGATAATCATCCAAGCTTACAATGAGCTTGGACCAAAATTTCAAAGTTGCTCTGATTGATATTAAAACTGAAAGGTTCAACGACAACCACTAAAAATATCTATTATTTGTTTTTACAAATTAGACAGATACTTATGAAAATTCATCTGAAGTCACAAAATAAATTTCAAATATTTAATTCAGTTACTACGTTTAATGAAATTGTAATCCTTACGAATCAATCGATAATAATGTAATACGCTTTTATTTAGTCTTAGGTATTTTAAATAATAAATATCTGTTCAAGTGACGTCACAGGGATATTTTATTAATTAATTTTTGGACAGTTATAACTAATAAAATTACAGATTTTATATTTATTTGTTTCAAGAAAAAATTATAGACTGGTGTATATTTTCGGAAAAAAAAATAAAAATAGTAAGTACCCACGTAAAAAAATTGGCCCTAGCCATTGATGTCCTACCGCATTTCAAGAGAGAATAAATGTGAATGGGACGTCGATTGTTTTCTAAACGCGCGAAATAGAAAATTCGTAGTTTAAATTTTATTACTGAATATCAATTAAACATGCATTTTGAAGGAACCTGCACGGCTACCATAAGTTTGAATTGGTTGAACGTGTCAACGATTTTTTGGTTTTAGTACATGTGTTTCTATTGTGCTCGTCGTATATTTAAGTTTTTTTTTCTAGTGATTTAGTAAAATATTTAAAAAATTCAGAACGTACAAACCAGTGATATCAACCTAGTTTTTGTTGATCTGAATACCATTTTTTTGTGCCAATCGGTTAAGGTTTAATGATGTGCAACCCTTAACGTCGTTTGTATAAAAATTTGTCACTACACAATTCTCTTAAGTAACGCTATAAGTAATTATTTTAAGATAAAATTGTTTGAATGTCCTATCTAAAGTCTATTTCACGCCCAAGACATTTACAGAAATAAATACGAGGCAAGGGCTATTTAACAAAACTAGGTGGTCGGCCAGCGGTCGAAGTTCGACCGTCCTCACTTTTTTAAAACCACCAATAATAAATACGCAAGAGTAAGTCAATTCAAACTGCATCAAACGGCAGACTATTAAACTCGTATGGTTGACAGTATTTGTAACGCATGTTAGGTATACATATATAGATTTTAGTTTTTGGCACTCCTTTTCTATACAAACTTTAACTATGCAAAATCTCACACTCCTCCGTACCCGCAATATGCTTTAAAAGTGGTACAAAGTTTTCTCTTCACGAATTATTAGATAATCAAATCTAGCGGTTTAACAGATTTTCCAAAAATGGGAATATGCAGTTTTTGTTTCTTCAAAAATCGAGCTCATGGTTACTTTGAACACTTTTCGCTATTTTTCATAGTTTAGGATTTAGTCATACAGTTCTGTATATGGATTCTACTTTTCTGCACTCCTACTCCACATTAACAGAATGCTCAGGAGAGAGCTTACATGAACTATTTAAAGAATGGTAAAATGGTGTACAACTGAACAAGTCCAAAACGGCCCATTTATGTAAATTTTTTAAGCAATCATCTATACCAGAATTTTAAGATATACCCGTCTCCGTGTGAGAACCTGACCAAAAAGACAGACCCATAGATTAGGCAGACTATACCTCCATATAAAACGTAAGCGTAACCTCGGACCAATTGGTAACTTAACATGATACGTAATTCCAAGTTTTTATTTGTTTTTTTTTTCAGTACGATTTTTACATTATCCAATACGACTATACATAATTCGAGTTCACTGTGCTTTGCAAAAACATTAAGTAAGGTAGGTTTACTTTTAGTCTGTGGCGTACTTTTTTTTAGCTCCCAGTTTTATAACCACGTCGCGGTATCTTAATTAACATCTATAATGTAGCTAGGGGCAAGTATTGTACCTACAACACGTAAAGAGTCCAAATTAAGCAGCCTTTTTATTGCAACTTATGAATTTTACGCAACTATATTAAGCAGCCTATTCGGTACAGCCACGGTACAAATAGATATGTTCATACACATAAATATTTGTACTGGGCGAGAATCGAACACATGACCTTTGGTTCTGTAGTTAGTTTCTCTAACCACAGACCAATCAATTTATGCTTCATACCTTCTTGCTTTGTTAGACAATGCTGTACCAATTTGGTGTATTTCTCACCGGGCACAGAGCCATGAGCCATGGCAGTTTTCTTTAATTAAACGTACCTAAGTACATTAAATTATTATTTTCTTATAAACACAATAATGTTCACACATATATGTGTTATTACTGGCCTTTGTAAAGATAAGACAAACTCTGTAACTGCTGAATCAACAGTATCAATGTCCAATAACAATATTACGCGTTACTTTCTATAAAGTTTTTTATGTTTATGTCAGTAAAGCCAGAGAACTATTTATTGTAAACCGTTCGTTCCAGCTTTTCATAGACTATCTATACTTACGTATTTATGATAATTAGACGTGGGCACTCTGCCGCACGGCACTGATTTTGATATTTTTTATTTGTAGGTTTTTCCTGTATATAATATAGTAATTCGACAATTTATTAGACGATAATTAAATATATATTTCAAGTTCTGAAATTGATACACGTGGTATTAATATTTTTCCAATTTTAACACTTTAGACGTGTATTCCTATGAACGTCTTAATCGTCGCACCGATGAGTATTCCAAAAAATTTGCCACATAAAAAATGTACATTTAAAAACTTTCGTACTCCTAAAGTATAGAAGTTACAAAAATAGTTATTTCATTGAAAACACAGACCAGTGAACCTATAGACCACGCTTTAATAAACGTCAGTACGAAAACGAAATCGCCAAAAAGTGGCGGGGTGCGGGGAGAGGTCGACTAGTTTTCATTGGCTCGTTCAAAATTTACAATTTAATGGCTTCCGACGTGCTTCCAACTGACGGCTCACTAGTGATGTAGTTATGTAGTGTCACTACATAGCCTTGGCGAATGCTACTCCCTGTGAAAGCGTGGTCTAAAGGTTGACTTGTCTGTGATTGAAAAGAACCATCCGGCGACTCCACTAAAATAAATGTTTGAGTTTGACTCTCCCTTCTTTCATCCTCTGAAATGACGTCATAGACCGCGAAAATGAGTACTGAAAAATGAGGTCCCGCGCGGGCGTCAATCAGTACGACTACTTGGAAACCGTCGTATTCGCGAAAAAAAAATAGTAACTTTAGTAGCCTGATTTCTAACCAACCTTGATTTTTTTTTTACCCACTTATATAGGGTTTGTATTTATAGTAGATGATACATTATAGTAAGATTTATGAACAATTACAAGTTTCTAAACCTACTATATGGGTTATATCAGATTGTCAGTCAGTCAGTTAGTTCTCCAATTTCTTATTGCATATATGGATAAATATATTTGTTACGTTCTAAAAAAAGTCATGATAGCCCAGAGCGCAACGAACCTGTCTTAAATTTATAATGCCATAGGGCCATGGTTCGAATCCGGGCGTGTACCAATGAGTATTTCTGACTTGAGTACATTAACTATCACTGACTCCGTGCCTCGGAGAGCAGGTTAAGCAGTCGGTCCCGGACGCTGTCAATAGATGGTGGTCGTTACAATCCCCAACCCGCAGTGGAGTAGCGTGGTGGATTTAAGCTCCAAACCCCCTCCTCACACTGGAGGAGGCCTAAGCCTCTGCAGTGGGTTAAAATGGGCTGATGATGATGAAAAAAAATTATAATTTTCTCACTAAATATGATGAGTAGATACGGCCTTTCAAAGCTTATTTGATACTAACTGGCTATACTTAGTCCTTGCAAGCTAGACTTTGATGGTTGTATAGTTCGCCTCAAACTTTATGGCGGATCGGAATACAACGCTCTAAGCGCGCTTGCGCAGGTACAGTCATATACCCCTCGCTCCACTGCGTCCCGCTACACCTAAAACTGGTTACTGTGACGCGACTTGTGCCTATGTTCACATCCGGCATAAAGTTTGATTGGAACTATATTAAAAATTAATTAATTTTTAAAATAAACATTATCCTGAATTACATGTAAAATTGTTCCTCTCGATCGTATTGAATGTTGTGTTAGTTTGAGGTGTGGATAAAATGAATTATTATAATACACATTAGTTTCGGATGAACAATAAGTTATTAAGCTCACAATAAGCACCAAAACTAAATTGGTCTCAACGATAGCAAAACTGGTTTAAACTTGTAAATCATAAAATTCTACACAACATTACGGAATATATATTACGACAAAATTGCCCGCTTCCACTTCATATCAAGAAATGGGTCAAGTACAGACTCGGTAGAAAAAGGAGGAATGCGTTTGACAGACACTTTCACAGTTAATTTCACAGTTGGCTGTATAACGAGTCTGAGTTCACTGCAAGGGGCGCTACGGAAGATAGTGGTCAAAAGATGTCAAATATCATCGAACATTTTCGTACTTTCTGACGTTACAGCTTCTAAGGTTTCTACTCCCACACTCTGAGGGATATCATGTTTTTGTGTTGAAGGTTATACTGAACGCATTGACACCAGATGACATATCCGAGATGACTTGAACGGAAACTTTTGATAACCTCATTTCGCTGACCTACTAACACTGCATATTTACATATTTAAGTATATATGTGTTATAAACATACATAAAATACATTTTTAAGACTTATTTATTGGTGATGTTTTCCTGTTTTTTTTTCGACAATAAATCTTCATTAAGTAATAAACGTAAGAATTGTTAAGTCCCGCTGGTTTCGATATGTCACTGTGATATTGTGAACAATCGCAAAAAGCAGTTTATCTTCGAATGTTAAAGAAATATGGTTATTATTTAGGAAGCGTCAATGCAAGGAGCTATGCGGAGCGGAGCGACGAGCCACCCAGAAAGCTCTAGAAATTAATATTTTTCACCTCCCCTCACTTTTCGTGTAGGGGAGGAAATACATATTCATTTCATATGATTTTAAAGGAGTTCGATTTCGCTGAGGTTTTAATCAAACAAAGATACATAAAGAGGAATTTTATATTTTGTAATTACTTCTTTGTTTATTTAAATTCTCAGCAATGACTAAGCAACACACGCCAATAACAATTCCAAGTATCACTTATGCTTTAAAAACGCTTACTGGAAACTTTGCATCGGATTACATTCATATTTGTATCGGACTAGGTACGCAGAAATACTTGGTTACGAGTACATAATTCATGTAATTAAAATGTTTAGATTTTTTTGTACTCTGTGTCCTGTAAGCATAGATCCAAGCCGATAATATGGTATTTGCCTAATATGAAATACATTGTCATTGGAAATGACTTTCATTTCGTTGGAGTATAGGGGGTCATTTGGGAGTTTTGTGAGACAAGCAGATTCCACGAAGAGTTTTCGAGATATCGAGATGAACGTGGTGTCAAAAGACGCAGCTTGGTGAGCTCTACGAGATAGCAGAATACAATTTAGAAAAAGTTCAAAAACAAAAAAATTATCGGCAAAAAACAAAAAAAAATCGCAATTTTTTTCCCCGATTTTCATTTTGGGAGCCCGATATCTCGAGAACTAGGTCCGAATAAGAAAAAAATAAAAAAACCGCTCGGGGTAATTAGACAGGGGATCGATTGAGATGAAAATTGTTAGAATCGGACAACCGGAAGTAGTGGTTAAAAGGGTGCCCTTATTTGGAAGCCGGATATGCGTCGGTGTTACATTTTGTACTAATTCGGTTTGTTTGATCGAAATGTCGTATAGAATGTCATATTTCGAAGTTTTAAGCTTATTCACATACAGTTGTGTAATTTTTTTTTACGAAAAAAAATTATTTCGAAAAATACTATCCAAAATATGTGTGTTTACTTTATTTCGTTAGGTTCATTTCCAATGTCGTAAGAAGTTCGTGCGAAAGCAGGAGATCCGTTGATTTTATACTTATCAAGTAAGTATAAAAATAAACTATAGAGGATAGCAAAATTTCTGAACAAAATTATAATCGGTCGAAGAATATGAAAATTAGAAGCTATTAAAATTTTATCTCTGTCTCTTTTTTGCTAAACGAAATTTACAATTTTAAAGAGATTTTAAATGGCCTGACGTAATACATAGAACGCTACGCGGTATTGCCCTCTCTGTCTAACAAAACATAAAAAAATTTTTTTTTTAATTCTTTCACTGTTATGATATTTTTAGAAAACTTTCTCATATACATAAAATAATTTAAAAAAAAATAGTCAATGATCCTATTGTGATTCGTACCTACCTATATCATGCACCGATGCCAAAAAGTATGATGACAGTATGGATTTTAGTAACCGGCCAAAATTTTTCTAGATGTTAGGTATCACCAATAGACCTCATTGCGTAAATAAAAAATATGGGTTACATTTTCATAATAAATTATTTTATATACAGTGTTATTTTATAACGTTTGGTTGCGCGCCCGAGGCCTTGAAACGGAATAGGGCGGCGGGCTTGAACGGTGACTAGAATTATTGGTTAATTAAGTTAATATTGTATTGTAAGTGTATACATCTTTTTTTTGTCATGTAAGTTTTTATAAAATAAATTATTATTATTATTAGTTTTTTCGGGAAAGGTTTGCGTAGTCATATCTCAATATTTTTTAATTATTATTGTTTACTACATTCGTACTTTTGACTTGTTATAACGGAAAGAATACAAACGTGTAGTCCACGCGGGTGATCACTAGTTTTAGTAATTGGGAATAACCATAGAGTAAATTAATTTGACAGCAGCGTTTGGTTTTAATCATAGTCATATGGTCATAAATGTCAATTCACAGTATCGAAATGACATTACGCCATTTTGCGGGGTTGAAGACTGGCATGCTGGGATTTCACGGGGGTGCAGACCGGCACGCGGGCACCTTGTGCACTGATAGTCGGACTAAACCTCATCATCTTGCACCAGCTAGCTAGAGTATGAGTGGTTAGACGGGAAAAGCAAAAGAGGGCTTCAAGTCAATATAATAGGTACTTTTATGGGAGTAACGAATTCAGTATTTGAAAGCACAGAACGATCTTAACAAGAATTTTTTGGCATTAATAATAAAAACTGGTTAACCTAAATAATTTGAGTCGTTCGCACAAGAGAGGGGTGAACATAAAAAGGTATGGACCTTGCAATGTTACGAGGACCGTTGAATTCAATGCACGGACCCCATTTTTTAATATAATAGAGTTTAAAGTATGTTCTTAGAGAAGCGAACGTTTTGTTGGAATCTAAGTGGACTTAAAAATAATTTAAACTTTGGCCGACTTGTGAAATGGAGGTTGTGATTTCCACGATATTAAAACAAAAATGTCTGTATGACGTAAAGTTTTGTTTTGTAATTTAGTTATTTAAAGTACAATAATATCTACAAATAATTCATTAAATTTTCATTGGTAATTTAGTTGTACGGCATTATACGATATTAAAGTTTAGAAAAGTAAGTAGAGAATGAAAAAATTAAATCAATTTGTTGTTACCTAGTATAACATAGCCTTATTTATTTATTATTTAAATGTAACATGTCACGCACTTATATCTGATCTGGTGCCGAACTGTTAATATTAGACAAGCAGAGCTTATAAATTCTAAGGTAAACAAAAATCAATG
The DNA here is from genome assembly GCA_949709985.1 of Luffia ferchaultella. Classification (NCBI taxonomy): domain Eukaryota; kingdom Metazoa; phylum Arthropoda; class Insecta; order Lepidoptera; family Psychidae; genus Luffia; species Luffia ferchaultella. Next base: position 3,035,198 of record OX453263.1, read on the forward strand.
AATTAAGAATAAAAATACCTGGAATAGTTTGATATTAATGTAGCAGTTCCCTTTGGCTAATATTATACATTGGCTAATATTTGTAAATATATTGTCGTGATACAGTCGTGATAGCCCAAAGCTCAACGAACCTGTCTCAAATATATAAAGCCCCATAGGGCCATGGTTCGAATCCGGGCGTGTACCAATGAGTTTTTCTGACTTAAGTCCATAACTATCACTGACTCCGTGCTTCGGAGGGCACGTTAAGCAGTCGGTCTCGGACGCTGTCAATAGTTGGCGGACGTTACAGTCCCCAACCCGCAGTGGAGCAGCGTGGTGGATTTAAGCTCCAAGCCTCCCTCCTCATCCTGGGGGAGGCCTAAGCCCCTGCAGTGGGGTAAAAATGGGCTGATGAAGTGAAGTGAAGTAAATATATTTCGGTTATGAACGCATCTATTTATCTAAAGCATTTTTTTCGTTATTAAGTAAAAATATTTATAGGGATGTCATTGCTAACGATTAAGTCGTAAAATAACGTATTAAGAAGAATGCGTATAGGGAAATTTCCATACAAACGGTGTTAACGGTTGCACCCCGTTAAACCTTGACCGATTTGCGGAAAAAAATGGTATTCAAATCAACAAAAACTAGGTTTATACGTTTTAAATTTTTGTGTTTATGCTTATGTTTCTCATTTAATACAAATGCCGTTTGTATGGAAATTTGTTAGGATACACTACTTTTTAATTTATTAACGAAGTTTGCTTTCTACCATCATTTATCTCAGTGATGGCGGAGTAGGAAAATTAGTTGAAAAGGAAAGTTTCCCAATAGAATATGGATTATATATAAGGTGTGCACAAAATTTATTTCAAAGTGCAAAGAGCAACGGGGAAGACATGTTTTTCGTTGAATACATATGTCTGGTAAATATTTCTTCACTTCACTTCATCGGCCCGTTTTTACCTCACTGCAGGGGCTTAGGCCTCCTCCGAGTGAGAGGGGACTTGGAGTTTAAATCCACCACGCTGCTCCACTGGATTGGGGATTGTAACGACCGCCATCTATTCACAGCGTCCGGGACCGACTGCTTAACTTGCTCTTCGAGGCACGGAGTCAGTGATAATTATGTACTTAATAGTTAACATTTGTATAAAAAAAATTATCACTAAACATATATTTTCTATTCACAGGGCACCGAAAAGTAAAAACGAAGACGAAGAATGCGAGGCAGAAGCTTTGAGGAGCGATGGAGAAGAAGGGGAAGTAAAAGTTGAAGGTGCATTAGAAGCCAAAATGTCATTACTAAACGGAATCACAGTTATAGTGGGTTCGATTATCGGCAGCGGCATTTTCGTGTCACCCACTGGGGTATTGAAATACACAGGCTCTGTTAACGCTAGTCTCCTAGTATGGGTGGCTTCTGGTGTTTTTAGTATGGTGAGTGATTTTTAATTTTAACCTACTTAATACAGATGATAAAGTATTGACTGACAATATTTAAAAAAAAAATGTTAAAAATAAGAGTAATTAAAAAAAAACAATCGATTTACATTTTTTCATGGAAATAACGACTATTTATTGTTAATATTGTCTCTGTATGGTGGATGGAAGGCTGCGATTCTGTAATTAATACAAATTAACTTCAAGGTTTATCCTAACCAAATAAATTAATCATTTAAATCTGGAAACACTGTAAAAAGTTATTCAACCCTTTTTCATCGATTAAAACTTAAAATTTACGGCTTAAAAATAATGCTTGTGCATTCAATATTGACTGACCGAATGGCCGAGTGGTTGGAGACCTTAACTGCGGAGCCAAAGGTCGCGGGTTCGATTCCCGCTCGGAACAAATATTTGTGTGCATGAACAGGTTTATTTCGTTCCGTGTCTGGGTGTAAAATATTTATATATGTATACGTTATATAAAAAAGAAGAATATTTAAATATTTATATCAGTTGTCTAGTAACCCATTACACAAGCATAATACTTGCTTACTTTGGGACTAGATGGCGCTGTGTGGGATGTCCCATGTATTATATTATTATCACTGCACAAATAAAATTCTTTAAATGAACTGATATTGCATTTTTCTTTGGCCTAATTGCAATAGATTACATATTTTGTAACTAAAAACAAGAACCAGTTTAAAACGAAGAACAATAACAATCTGATTATCATGTCACACTGAGGTCACGTTACACTCATGATTTAATATTGCTACTGTTTACATATGTACCTAAATAAATAATAGTATTATCTATACTATATATAGTACACCGTATTCGACTGAACTTAGTCCAAACTTACAGAGAGTGTAGGTAGAGCTTACCGAACTTAACAATAAGTTTAAAAAAAAAAGTGAGAATATAAATGAAACTTTAAACATTTTTTTTTGGTAGCCGTTTGTTTGCGCCATCTGCTCATTTGAAACTTTTTGTTTAATTCAGTAATCTCTAGACGGTCTGTGTAAGTTTGGACTACGTTCAGCCCAACACGGTATACCTACTACTATACAAATCTGTTGGCTCTGTCTTACATATTTTTTTGCCTAGTTTTGTGATAAACATTCATTTTATGACTCACTGACTTTAATCCTACCATTTTTGTCTGTCTGTATGTCCTTTTATAATTTTCATGAAAATTGGTAGATATATAAGAGTAGTAAGAACATGTGATAGTGGTTTTCAGGGGGAACTTTGTATGATAGATAGTCTTTGTTCTTTGAAGTTAAAAACATGAAATTTTGAATACCAGCTACTTAGAATACTGAGCATACATAAATAATGACGTGTTTCAGGGTGTTTCTATTGTCACATTTTAAGGGGGGGAAACAGGCAGTCGATCGATTCTATAGGAGTACATATTGGTTTATTGATCGATTCTATAGGATAATAAAATAATGACGCGTTTCAGAGTTTTTGAATTTTAATATTTTCAGGGGACGTAATAAGATACGAATAAAAATAGGAACTTCAAAGATGGTAATATTTAATTAATATTTACTTATATTTTGTTGCATAAAACTAAAAAAATTACTTACATAAAATACACCTATGTGTATGACTAAATAGGATCTTTTTAAATATATAGATATTTTATTATGATATATGAACTCCATAGAATTGATTTCTATCTCCATTCACTTTGCTTGATGAGAATTCAAACGGAAACGGGACGGGACGGGATCAGTGTCAGGAACGGGAACGAAATGGCAACTAGAATAATTTTGTCTTCTCTCCCTTCCCTCCGCTTCAGACGAACATTTGTGCGACGGGAACGAAAACGGGAAGGGGAAGAGCGGTAATGAGATAAGACAGAGATAAAGTGAATCCTCTGAGAAACGAATAGGCACTTAGCAAGCGAAGCTGTGGGCGGGTCGCTAATAGGTACATAACATAAATCGGATTTCGTATCACAGTAAAACTATGAGAGCTCCATTGTAAAAATGTGGAAGCAGATGCAGATGTTATGATAAAATTATGCGGATGTCCCGAACTTGCGGATGCGATATGTTCCTATCTTTATTTATTATGCCGTCTATAAACTGGAAATTGTACAATTTACAATTTACCCTCAAAGGACAGGGAACGACTAGACTGAGGGTGTGAGGTATTTGAGTTTCTGTGTGAAATCATAATGGCAAATAAACATATTTCATTTCATTTCAGTTTATTTGTACCATTTCTCACTTTGATGAGACACATTACAGGCCTATGGTTCGATCCATATTTTAGGTTCGCATATATACGTACAACCTAGATCGGTCGGCTGCCGCGAGCTCAACCAATCCTAGAATTCACGGGTTTGTGGCCGTATCGTCAGAACGTATGAAAGATTCAATGATCTGATTGTGATTTCAGAAATTAATATGTGCGAGATTCAGGGATTTTACAGAATGGGTTCTCAAGTCAAGCTAATATTTTCAAATGTGTTTTTACAAACAGTTTTATACAGTGAGAAGGGCGTGGCATAAATAATTTTATTTCATATTGTATTTAGTAACTATTTATTTTTTCCACTCGAGGAATATTCAGCAAATTGACCACATTCGTACGAGTAAGGCTAGGCGGGAATGGAAGTTTAACTTCATCGGCCGATTATTATCGTCCGATAGTGGATTGGTCGCGCATGAAACGCTTGATTTGTTAGTCGATAAAAGTTAAGCGTGAAAAGAATCGTACGATTATGGAAATATGGATTTTATCAAAGTAGCCTGTGTTTGTTTGTTTATTTATTTCGTCCGTTGTTGATGACGCGTCACTTGCTCAGTCAGCAGCGGCAATAGGGGTGGTGGTGTGAACTGGTTGTGAACAGTTAGCCGGCGTTTCACTCACCCACATATACTAGTACTTATAACAATATTAATTTTGAAAAAGACACAATAAAATAATTCTTTTTTTCGGCGCAAGACAACTCAAATTGACATTTGGGGTCAATACATTTTGGGTGTACTACAGTTGGCCCGCCATTTTGAATTTTCACACTTTTTTTGGAGTGTATCATTTAAACTTATCTTAAAACCTATCTAAAATTTTTACACATTTTCTGGTGTGAAAGATATTTTCAAATTGACGTTTGATAGTCAATAGCTTAAAAGAAAAGTTAAAATTTTGGTTGTGCCCCTCCTACATTTCAATTTAAACGTCAATTGGAAATTATGACTGACTGTTAAATGAGTATCAAACCATTCACACCAAAAAAATGCAAAAATTAAGAAAGTTTAACTTATATTTAATACATATTTTTTTTAAATTTAAGCTATCAAACGCCAGTTTTAAACTATCAATTTAAACAATATAAACGATTGACGCCAAAAAAGTGTAAAAATTTTAAAGGGCGTGCACACGTAAAATTTAAATATTATTTTATTCAACTAAAAACTATCAAACACCAGTTTTAAACTATCTTTCACTATCAAAAGATTATCAAACGATTCAAACCAAAAATAAATAAATTATATGGGTGGCCAAGTGCACAAGTGAATTATTGACTTCGAAATAATAACAAATAATAATAATAATGTATACATCACAAAAACATCTAAGCCCCAAACTAAGCATTAGCTTGTGTTTTGTGTACTAAGCGAAGACACCACATACATATAACAATAAATACCCGGTACCATTATCAATATTCATCATATAAATACTGACCCGATTTGGGATTCGAACCCGAGACCTCCAGCTTCGTAGGCAGGGTCGCTACCCACTAGGCTAAGCGGTCGTCAAACGAGAAAATGGAGTTTAAAGGAGTTTTGCTTTTATAACTTTAAGAGTCGTAACTTATTTTATCAGAATCTATAGTTCTTTTATTCTCATTTTCTATAGCTAAAATTGCAAGATTATTTGAACGCGCTTTGGTACACTTAGACCGTAAACAATTTTTATCAATTTTAATTTAAAGTTTTTTTTTAGTGTAGAACTAATCCGTGCCACACACAACTGTTATACAAAAAAAGTGACGAACTTACGTAAACTAATGACACAGTTCAGTACCAAGCGGGCCAAGCGGGTCAGTTATAAAAAATTGTTTCGAGGAAGTTCCCGACTATAGACAATCAACATAAAGAATAATCGTGTTCCACTTTGAAATAATACAATTTCTGAAATAATTTTGTGTCACGAGCCCAAACAATATGGTATCTATTTTTAAACGACTTCAAAAAAAGGAGGAGGATTCTCATTTAATATATATATAATGTGTGTTTGCGAATAACTTCGTCGTTTATGAACCGATCGGGATGATTTTTTTTAATTTGATAGCTGATGCTTCCTATATGGTCCCATTTACGTTTGGTCCGGTTCTGATATTGGTATCCATGAGAAAACCATATTAGTCTTAATTTTGAATTATAACCGACTTCGTTTACTTCTTCAGATGTTTGCGTCTGGATTATTTCAGGCTGATGAGGAAAGCTACAGATTCAAATCAAATTTTATTATTGTGTTTAATTTCACACTTACTCGTTTTTTATTATTTTGCACATAGGTATGTAACAGGTGCGTATCAATCTTGAGAGGTGACACCTAGGGCGGACTGCCCAAAGACGCCATTCCGCATCTCATACTTTGAAATTATCGGAAACGGAAGCTATCTATTAATACTTGAGAAACTATTTATTTACTATAACTGTTTATAACTTCATAATCATGCTCTCACTTTCTCTCCAAGCAATTGTTTAAGAGCAGAAAAAGGACAATGAGCTGAGCATACTGTTTTTCTCATATCTTGGTATCATGTTCTTTCTGTTTACTAATTTTATGGGCTGGAGTTTAAATCTTACTATTTGAAAATAAAAATAATGTTATTTAATTCATTATATTTTATTTATTTATTTATTATTTCATATCAAGTAACAAAGACTCATTTGTTAGTAAAACACCTACATTACAACCTAAATGTTAGTAACATAATATAACAGGCAAAATTAAAACACACTACAAATCACAAATCGATATCAAATTGTAAAAATTTACTAAGTCATACACAAGATGTCACTAATTTGGCATCAATACTGTAAACATAAACACAGTATATGAATCATTTTGCCATTTTCTTGTTGGATTTTCTTCCTTGAAAAATGTAATTTTCCGAAGGAACTGTAATACCCTAATACTCTCGGGAACGCTGCTTGTTATTTCGATATTAGATGTGCCTTTAATAAGACTTTACAAATACTTATTGTAAAGTATTCTTCATTTTATCTTCTTAAGCGTGGTAGGTACTTATAAAAATACATTTTTAACCCTCAGGGGAAAACTGTACATAAAACGAAAAGGTTCCAACACATCTGCGATATTTACGAGTATATATTATGGCCTCACCCATGTATAAATTAATGGATTTCTTTCAGTCTGAAATTAGATTTTTTCAAATTCCTTGGTGTCGTTAATACTCATTTAATGTGAAAAATAAACAAAAATATCGCCTGATTACCATAAGAAAAATAAAATTATTTACGACTCAAAAAAAGCTCATTACAATATCTATTTTATAAGACTCTGTAATGTGTTTATCCGTCTATAGTATACTACACTATACTATACTATACTATACTATACTATACTATACTATACTATACTATACTATACTATACTATACTATACTATACTATACTATACTATACTATACTATACTATACTATACTATACTATACTATACTATACTATACTATACTATACTATACTATACTATACTATACTATACTATACTATACTATACTATACTATACTATACTATACTATACTATACTATACTATACTATACTATACTATACTATACTATACTATACTATACTATACTATACTATACTATACTATACTATACTATACTATACTATACTATACTATACTATACTATACTATACTATACTATACTATACTATACTATACTATACTATACTATACTATACTATACTACACTATATGTGTATGTATTTTTGTTCCATAGAGTAAATTGATGTGACAGTAGCGTTTGGTTTTAATAGTGTTTTAATATAGAGTCATAATTGTCAGTTCACAGTATCAAAGTATCGTGATAGCCCAAAGCGCAACGAACCTGTCTCAAATTTATAAGGCCCCATAGGGCCATGGTTTGAATCGCGTGTACCAATGAGTTTTTTGACTTATACATAACTATCACTGACTCCGTGCTTCGGAGGGCACGTTAAGCAGTCGGTCCCAGACGCTGTCAATAGATGGCGGTCGTTACAGTCCCCAATCCGCAGTGGAGCAGCGTGGTGGATTTAAGCTCCAACCCCCCCTTACCCTGGGGGAGGCCTAAGCCCCTGCAGTGGGGTAAAAATGGGCTGATGAAGTGAAGTATTGAAGTGACATTACGCAATTTTGGGGGGTGAAAACGGTATGCGGGGATTTCTCGGGAGTGAAGAGCGGCGCGCGGGGACATTGCGCACTGTGTTGCGCATTGAAACTCGGACTAAAACTCCCCATCTTACACCAGCCAGCTATAGTATGAGTGGTTAGACTGTAAACGCAGAAGAGGGCTTTTAGTCAATTCGTATTTATATGGTTTGTTCCTATCAGGCGCTCTAGAGACGAAAACACATGAATAATAATAATAATATTAATAACCCCTTGGCCGATTTTGACTGTTCTTACGGTAATCAATTGGTTTTAATCTTGTGAGCCATGCTTGTGAGATGCAATATTTTGACAAAGAAAAAAATTTAATTTAATGAACTATGCCTAGTGGGGTAGGTATCATTGGAAGATTCTTCAAAAATCATTTTTAGGTTTATCAACACATTTTTCGTTTTGAATAATCATTTAGTATCTTTAACGATTTAAAGTTCGTTGGTAACCGTATATTCCTAAAGAAATATATACATCAGATATGGAGATTTGGATTTACTTTCTAAAAATAACTGAAAAATAAAAAAGGTAAAAATTGAACAATCCAACTGTGAAAAACCGGACTTTAAAGAAGATGAAAACAAGATGTTCTACTTCTCTCTCTGATCCCGCAGCCCGGGAGTACCTACCTACAACCCTAAGAATTAAACTTCATACTGTAAACAATATCATACAGTAGGAGGCATTAGTTAGAAATACTAGTAGGAAAAGATAAGTAGAATATCTAGTTTCCATTTTTTTTAAAGTTTAAACTAATGACAGAAACAGTGTTTCATTTGGTATTTCCATATAAGTACGAACTGACTAGAAGCTCTCTTCTGCGTTTACCGTCTAACCACTCATACTATAGCTAGCTGGTGTAAGATGCCGAGTTTTAGTCAGAGTTTTAGTGTGCAAGGTCTCTGCGTGCTGGTCTGCACCCCCGTGAAATACCCGCGCGGCAGTTTCAACCCCGCAAAATTGCGTAATTCACTTCGATACTGTAAACTGACATTTATAACTTTATTAAAACCTCAGAACAAGTAATTGTTCTGAGATTAAAACCAAATGCTGCTGTCAAATTAATTTACCCTATGGGAAATTCACTTGATCGAAACTTGAGCAACGTTTGAGCAAAAATATATGTGTTTATGAAAGTAATATCTTAGTTAATAGCAAAACAATTTTTTAAGTTTGTCATTTCTATTTGGACGATATAGTAAATTAGAAATTACATTACTTTGTCGCTGCTATTTTATTTCAAACAGAAGACTATATATTACATCGGCCGAATGGTTAGAAACCACCTCAGAAACCCTAACTGCGGAGCCAAAGGTAGCGGGTTCGATTCCCGCCCGGGACAAATATTAGTGTGCATGGTATTTGTTCTGTGTCTGGGTGTAAAGGTCTATATATGTTTGTATTATAAAAAAGAATATATTTAAATATGTATATCAGCTGTCTAGTACCCCATAATACAAGCATAATACTTGCTTACTTTTGCACTAGACGGCGCTGTGTGGGATGCCCTAGATATTATTATTTATTAATTATATTGTTACCAAAGATATGACCTGAAGGATAGCCGGAGTCCTAATTTGTGTTTTAACGTCACAATCCTAAAAGCTTAAAAAAGCTAAGAAATGTGAAATTAATAAAAATATTTGCAAAGACCAATATTGATCATTATGATAAGTAGTATGTATATACAAGGATCATTACTAATAACGGGGTTGGAACCATGTTGGAACGGAACACAGGAATATACGAGTAATTAGGGTTAACTGACAAAATAAGCCAATCGATCGATGTTATAAGAATAGTCTAGCGCCATAGAAGGAACGGTTACTATAATTATTTAGTGAAAGGGCATCTGCTTGTTAAGGGCAAATAATAGATAATGTATGACGTCATTGTCTGATAAACATGGGACGTGACGCGTGGGACGAAAATTGCTATAATGTCACTCCCAATAATAATTTCCTAAGTGGGACAACGTTCACTTCAAGGTGTTTTATTTCATTTGGGATACGTAGGTAATTCATTGTTATTTTATTTATGACAATCATATATTAATACATGGATCACCTGAGTTGCGCATGGTCGGTTAAGTTAACGTATCATCACATCTCGTTTTGGGGAAGCGTCGATAAATCGTTGCCCAGGATGTTTACTTAAGAGGATTGTATGTACTGGTAAATTTGCATACAAACGGCGGCGTTAACGGTTCCACCCTATTAAACCTTAACCGATTGCGGCAAAAAATATGGTATTTAGATCAGCAAAAACTAGGTTGAACAGTTTTTATTTCTTTATTTATTTTGGTACTTCTTCATTTATTTCACAACATGTGAAAATAATCTAAGCTATAATCCTCTCTAACGAAGTCGATGCCTTATATTGGTTATGTAATAAGTAGGTATAGTTTCGTTACAGTTTTCATCATATATTTTCATAGGCTTCACATTTAAATGTTCAGCATCATTATTATTATTAATAATATTATTAATTACATTTGGTAATACCTGGGACATCCCACACAACGCCATCTAGTCCAAAAGTAAGCAAGTATTATGCTTGTATTATGGTACTAGACAACTGATATACATACTTAAATATTCTTTATAATACATACATATACTTTTACACCCAGACACGGAACAAATAAATATGTTCATGCACACTTATATTTGCTTCGGGTGGGATTCGAACCCGCGACCTTTGGCTCTGGAGTGAAGGTCTCAAGTACTCGGCCAATCGTTCAGTCGATTATTAGATAGGTTGTTTCGAATTCAAAGAACATAAGTAGTTTAGTTTGAAGACTGTATCCTTGAAATACGTAAAAAGGTAATATAGGGTCATAGTGTCATGTGTGAATGTTGTAACGGGGTCTACTATAATGAAAATTATATTCTAATTTTTTTCGCAGGTCGGCGCATACTGTTACGCAGAATTGGGCACCATGATCAGACTCAGCGGGGCTGATTATGCGTATATCATGGAAACCTTTGGCCCTTTCGCGGCTTTCATAAGACTTTGGATCGAATGTATGATAGTGAGACCGTGTTCACAGGTAAGTGTATTTCTACGCTTATTGTCAATCACGCGACGTCGCGTGATTGGGTAGCTGCTTCTTTTCATAATTAAAGTGTCGTCTATGGTTTTGAAATAAAAACTTGTTATTATGCTCATATGTTTGTTTGCACCTAACCGAAATCCCAATACGCGTTTTTTAAATAACTACCTATCTATGTTTCTCTTTGTTTGTACGGGTTAATCCCAGAAATGACTAAACCAATTTGATTGGACTTTCACGAGTCGCGAGGGTCTCTTTAGAGAATATTATAGGCTATTCTTATTCCAGAAATATTTAGGTATTTCTGTATAAACTTGAAATAAATTGTACAAATTATGTAACCACGCTAACAAAGTTGTGGGCGTTCGCTTGTGATTTTCTAAAAGCTGTATTTATTTATTTATGGAGCCGCTGCATACAGCGTTTCCACTTGGGCTTTGAGAGGCTGGAGAAGAGGTTAAGCATTGAAGAGGTAGACTGAGCGTTTTGTGATTTATTTTTCATTGTCCAACCTGTAATCTTGTCTTTTTAATAAAAGTGTTAATATTGTTTCCTGGTATATACCGTGTTCGGCTGAACGCAGTCCAGACTTAAAGAACGCGTAGGTACAGCTTAACGAAATAAACAAAAAGTTTTATGTAAACAAACGCAAATTAACGACTACAAGCCAAAAGCTTGGTCATTATAAATGGGGTATTCATATTAAGAAAATCTGATTGTAGGCTATCACAAAATATGACTTCAAGTCTAAACCAACTACGAGCCCAAGTTAAAAAGCGGCGTCGATAAATCCAATTCAAGACATATTCAAGGTCTCTTTTCTACTGGAATCGATTCAGCTATAGTCTTAATAAAAGTTGACAGTGTGTATATCTATAACACAATATGTTACTTATGTCTGCGCATGACTTTTATTTTCTGAGCTCAAACTATAAAATTTGCATTGTATTTTCAGGCTATCGTAGCATTGACGTTCAGCGTGTATGTGCTGAAACCAATATTCCCCGAATGCGACCCGCCCGAGGACGCTGCGAGGTTATTGGCCGCTTGTTGTATACGTAAGCATTTCTCTGTACTAGTGTATAAAGAAAATATCGGCCAAATACCTATCAGCTACCGAGTTGAGAAAATATGTCAATAGAGTACGCATCGAAACGAACATTAATCATGCACTGAGAAAAGTTTTTAGTGAATTCAGGTTTTACTATGACGGTTTCACTATCAGTAGAGCAATTAATGATGGAGATCATCATAAATACAAAGAAACAAAATAAAAAAACTACGCGTTATCATAATTACCTTATACGGGTCATCCATAGCTCGAGTGATAATGAACATTTTTCGGGTACCTAGCCTATAGTCGAATGATTAATATATAAAGACATTTGATTCATATACTAGTGTACAAGTTACGGTTATTATGTGCTCTATGGTTCACAGTAGATAGAGGCCTTTTAAAAATAAGAAGTAACTTATGGTTGTACAGTCATTACATATATACCTACAACTATATCTATACTAATATTATAAAGCTGAAGAGTTTGTTTGTTTGTTTGTTTGTTTGTTTGTTTGTTTGTTTGTTTGTTTGTTTGTTTGTTTGTTTGTTTGTTTGTTTGTTTGTTTGTTTGTTTGTTTGTTTGTTTGTTTGTTTGAACGCGCGAATCTCAGGAACTACTGGTTCGAATTACAAAATTCTTTTTGTGTTGGATAGTCTATCTATTGAGGAAGGCTATAAGCTATATGTATAAAATAATACTATCTGTCTGTCTGTCCATTTGAGCGAATCTCCAAAACGGCTAAACTGATTTTGATGAAACTTCACAGATATGGAAAGGAAGTGGTCAAAAGTGACATACACTACTTTTTGTATGTCTGTATATACGTCCATCTGTCTATTCGAGCTAATCTCCAAAACGGTTAAACCGACTGTAATGAAATTTAGGGGTATGAAAAGGAGGTGGTCAAAAGTGACATACGCTACTTTTTGTCCGTCTATTTGTCTGTACGTCTATGTGTCTATTCAAGCTAATCTTCAAAACGGCTCAACAGATTTTAATGAAACTTTGCAGACGTGAAAGAAGGTTGTCAAGAGTGACATCAGCTACTTTTTGTATCTGTCGTTTGTCTTCACTGATCTATCAACGTAGATAAAGCCGAAACTACTAAGCCTAATTTGGAACAGTAGTTTATTTTATAACGTATCAATTTTTTATGAAAGGAATATTTGGAAATTTCAAATTTAAGGAGGGAGGGACGGAAGGGCTTTGTATGAGTCTTTGTTCTTTAAAGTTAGAAACATAAAAATTTTGACATAAATAAATAATGATGTCTTTCAGGGTTTTTGGATTTCCATATTTTAAGGGTGGGAAACGGGAGGTGAAAAGTATGGGATTATCGGTTTTCCTAAAGGAGTGGGGAGAATGAAGATTGAAAGTTTGAATGGGTGTACCCAATATTAGTTTGAGCAAAAAGTATGTATAAACCATTTCGAAAGTTAATACTACCTAAAACAGGAATGTGTAGTCTACGCAAGCGAAGCTGCGGGCGGTCGCTAGTTTATTATATTTCTTAAAGTTTGAAAGATGTAACTTTTTATCCGTTGCGATTTTAACCTTTTTATCCTACCATTAATAACCATACCAATTAAAAACATACCAATATCGACCGATTAGCCCAGGGGTTGCGACCCTGCCTACGAAGCTGTAGGTCCCGGGTTCGAATCCCAGGTCGGGTCAGTATTTATATGATGTATATTAATACTGGTACCGAGTCTTGGTTGTTATATGTATTTGGTGTCTTCGCTTGGTACACAAAACACAAGCTAATGCTTAATTTGGGGCCTAGACGTTGTTGTGATGTATACGTATGTTATGTTTTATTTATTTATATTTTATACATTTGTGTGTAGCTTAGAATAATTAAATTCTATATTGGTAAAATCTTTAATATTGTCTAACATATAATACTTACAATAATACAACAACAATAACTTACAATACAATAAATACAAAACTTGGAAGTCTGTATTGTGAGTACTAGATAAATGATATAAATACTTAAATATTTTTTATGATACATACACATATATATGTTTTACATCTAGACACAGAACAAATAGACATGTTCATGCACACAAATATTTGTCCTGGGCGGGAGTCGAACCCGCGACCCTTGGCTCCGCAGTTGACTCACTTCAGTCGTTTTATTTTGGAATCTCTCGCCCATGCCATTACATTACGTTGCGCGAATAAAATTTCTTAAAACCAATTAATTTAGGCAAGGACTGCTTTAAAAAATCTAAATAAATACCCATCTATAATTAGCGACTTGAATAAAAACAATATATAAAGCCAATGTGGATATTTGACGACCGCTGGCAGCGACCCTGCCTGCGAAGCTGGAGGTATATTAATACTGGCACCGGATCTTGGTTGTTATATGTATGTCGTATCTTCGCTTGGTACCCAAAATACAAGCAAATGCTTAGTTTGGGACCTAGACGTTGTTGTGATTGTATGTGTTATTATTATTATTATTTATATGACGCACAGACGTGTGCGTTAAGGTTACAGTATATTGTAAAGTTGGTGATTTTTCACAATCAACTAAAAGTACATTTTTATATAAGTTCACCGAATCTCACATTAAACGTTCCAGTACTGCTTACATTCGTGAACTGCTGGTCGGTGCGCGCTGCAACGAGGGTCCAAGACTGGTTTACTTACGCCAAACTTCTGGCCCTCTTCATCATCATAGCGGCTGGAGCATATCAGTTATGTAATGGTGAGTTTATTTATTTATTCTTTGCACTAGATATGGTGACAGTATAAATATATAAATAAACATATAGTCACTAATCTTGCTTAATAAATATTATATTTATATAAAACCTAAAAAATCTATTAAAAATTTTTAAGACATTACGAGTGGGTCGTATCCAATAAGGGTTAAATTCCTCTTTATAAACCAAAAGTGGCTATCGACTTGAACTGTATATAATTATCGATTCAATACCTAACGGAAAAAATCGCTTAATACAACACAATATAATTTTTGCATAAGGAAATGTAGTCTCAAATAGTCGAAGGAATATTTTTTCTCCGCATCAGTAAACAATATTCTTGATTATGATCTTTTTTGAAACGCAATCGAAATAGGTACGCCACAGTACTAGAATAAAAAAAATTTATTGTTTGGTTCAATATTTAAAGAAAAAACAGCCATATAACAAAAAATTTAAAAACCAGATTTCCTAAAAATTATCTGAAAGTACAGAATAACCAATATAGAATGCACCATACAATGGCCTTTTGTTCGATACCTATGAAGGAGAAGCCCGCGTCGGTTGAAATAGCTACTCGGTACCTAGCAACAAACTTAATTTTTGTGATTTCTTATTCTAATGTGATTACTTGTAGTAGGTACATGTTACGGAACCTTGAGTTTATGTTTGTCCGACGCACACTTGCCCGTTTATCTTTATACAGATCACGTTTTTCCTCCTTTGCCAATTTTATTTCGATGAGAAATTCAGTTTCTCCAAGTAAATTGGTTTCTCTTTTTATTCATTCTTTTAGATATTTGATCCGATACTCCAATTATAAATGGCTTTATTCAAATTTTGCGGTTTGTTTAAACTGGTGTATTAAACTAGAACTTAAATCTATGGTATTTAGCGCTTACCCAATTTAATTCTTTATTTATTTAACGCTACATAAATGTAAAGATAATTACTTGCTAACATTTTAGAATTTAAAATTATGTCTATCCGTTGTAGTCGGTTTTGAGTCAACATCCATCTCAGTGTGGTTGTTTACGGACGACTAATGCATACACAATAATTACAATACAGTTAGTACATAATTCAAACAACTTTAGCAAACGGAGCGTAACGAGCTGCAGCCAGGTCGACGGCTGAAATGAAATGTATTTTCAGAATTTTAATTTTTCTTTCCGATTTGAATTTTACACGTGTGTCACACAAAATTCAACCTCACAGTGAATATTTCAAAACGTCAAGTGGCATAGTTATAAGTTTGGCATGCATGTATTATACCACTACACTATAGGATAAGTTTCGCCCGTCTAGACAGATAAATTGTAGGATACAGTCATACAGTTTGAGATAACAAGGGGTCCCATCTGCTCGCTTATGCCATTGAACTCCTAAAGGATTGCTTTAGAAGTTCATAGGTATAAGCGACCAGATGGGACCCTTTGCATTCCTCACTGATGGTTATATGCAGTTATGAAATAACTTGAATTGGCTATTTGGAATCAAAATCGTTATTTATTACTGCTAATACGATTATTAATTTTTTTTTTATAACTTTGGTTCACGTCTATTGGTATGTTACCACTGTATGGAGTGTCACTGAATAGGTCTTTCAAATAAACATGAACATTTACACTAACATAATGAACATTTTTCGAATGAGGGATCCACTTGAGAAATATTAAGCTTTAAAATGGTAATTTTTGTTAGAGACGCGTATCAGCCCCCTCCTCTACCTTTTAAACCGTTGTTTTTAGGTATGTTACGTTATGTTATGTATTACAGCTAACTACGTCGTAAAAGTTAAAACTTGGATAAATATTAGTCGTTGGAAATGTTTAGGTAGGCGTAAATTTATATGTAAGGGGAAGAAACGACGAAGTGCCTCATGCAAAATGGCGTCCAATATCAGAGTTTGAATAACAAAATCGGGCGATCGACCTCGGTCCGGTATTTTTTTCTTGTAAAACCGTGTTTTTTTGGAAAATATATTCAGATACGAATGACATAGCCCGAACAATCAGACAGGCATAAACCAACCAATGTCACTCCCAACAACCTCCTATTCATGTCTACGAAGTTTAATTAAAATCGATGCGTCCATTTTGGAGGTCAATCCGAACAGACAGATACACACAACTTATACACAATAGATAGGCGTCGTGATAGCCCGAGCGCAGCGAACCTAGAAGGCCGTGCGGTCGTGGTTCGCATCCGGGCGTGTACCAATGAATTTTTCCTGACTTAGGTACGTACATAACTATCTGCCTCGGATAGCACGTTAAGCTGTCGGTCCCTGTTGCTGTCAACACATGGCAGTTCTTAAAATCCACTAACGCGCACTGTAGCCGCGTGGTACATTAAGCTTCAATCCCCCTCATCCTGGGTGTAGGCCTAAGCCCCTGCACTGAGGTATAACGGGCTGGTGGAAGTGGAAGATACAGTATAGATAGATAGAAGATTGAAGTACTGCTGTATAATATTTAAAAATTTTCTGGCTCCACATGTTACCTACATTGTCAAGTCGCGGTCAATCTACTTCATTCATAATGGCTTCTTCCTGGATTAGCTTGTGTGGAATTTATGTCGTGTCGGATTGGCGGACAAAAAGCACTTATTGGATGATTGCCGCAATCCGTTATCGGGTTGCAGGACGTTGCACTGTGGGCTATTATGCAATCTTGCGTTGTTCTACGATAATAATTTTGTATAAGATTACTTTTTGGGTGCGCGTAGCCCTCAGTTTTCATCGTCTGTATTATTTAATTTTTAATTTCAGTCTGGTTAACACCAATTTATCGATTGAATCGGTGTAATTAAGTTGGTTGGACTTAACTACATCAAACAACTATTATTCTATAATGTCATCGAAATTGTGAATATGTGGGTAGGTATATGAAATATTGTCGTAATGAAGTATAGTGTCGTGATAGCTCAGAGCGCAACGAACCTGTCTCAAATTCATAAGGCCATAGGGCCATGGTTCGAATCCGGGCATGTACCAATGAGTTTTTCTGACTTAAGTACATTAACTATCACTGACTCCGTGCCTCGGAGAGCACGTTAAGCAGTCGGTCTCGGGTGCTGTCAATAGATGGCGGTCGTTACAGTCCCCAACCCACAGTGGAGTAGCGTGGTGGATTTAAGCTCCAAACCCGCTCCTCACCCTGGGGGAGGCCTAAGCCCCTGCAGTGGGGTAAAATGGGCTGATGATGATGATGATATGAAATATTGTAACAAATTGCACACTTTATTGAAATAATAACCTTTTATGTATGAAATTGAATAAAGTCACAAACTTTGCTCTGGGATGAAAAATCACTCATTTTCATTGTAGGATGTAAACCCAATTTTTAAATTTTGTTTACCTCAACATTTATGTTGTATGTAAAAGTCAGCGTCAAAAAACGTAAACAAAACGTCGCATCGTGCGATATTGCCCTCTCTTTATGGATTAAAGGATCTAAAGGATTTCGTTATGCGATTTTAAAAATTCGTAACTCTGTTATTATTTATTTCTTAAATTATTTCAGTAGTATTATATATTTAGAAAACTCTTGTTGTTGGTTTCTAAATTTTTTTAGGAAAATATAAACCAATCCATACCTTCGTCCAAAATTAAAAAATCATAATTCTGTAGGTAATTTTCTTAGTTATTTATATAAAAAAAATATCAATAAAAAATCTCTATGACGTCATCTGGACTGATGTTTACTATTTACATTATCTTAAACTAAATAAAGTCATTCCATTTCTCTTGACTTTGGAGGATTATAATATTCATTTGACATAGTGACCTTACCTGAATTTTTTTTGATTACTTTTAGCCTTTGTTTTTACTGTGTAAAGCAGATGGCGTCACGGAGACAATTTTCAAAGTCAGATAAATTTTGATAAATATCTGGCTAATTCGTCAATATAAAAATCTGTATTTTGAGATATTATTATAGAACCTTTTTTTATATTTTAATTACCATCAGTGCAACTTTAAAATTTTTGTCTTTTTCTTCTTCTTAATTATGGCATTTTCTGTTCATATCAATTTCGCCAATTTTGGATGTCCATCAATGTCTCATAACCAAGTATTGCCGTTACAAACTTTATTTGCCCACATAATGATTTGAGATATAGTAACCCAATTTCGCATAAATTACAGTTATACAGAAGCATTTTAGATTCAACCAAACCAAATTATATGTTACAAAGGAGTAATCGAAATATTGAATGACATAATCTAGCGAAAAATGTTCGATTTTCCCAGAGTTTTCTTTGTTGGTAATTGAATTTTTAGTATGAAGAATAAACTAATGCCATTCATGTTATACACCCATTTACCAACTAAACACTGAAAAGTATTAAAACTTAAGTAAAGAAATAGTTGATCACTACAATTACTTTTTATAATCCGTTTTATAATTTATAATAAGCAAATTAAAATGTTGGTTTCATTTCACATATTAAATTGACATTGTGATAATATCTTTCGTGCATTTAGGGGTCGTCCATTAATCACGTGATGTTTTTTAGCATTTTTTAACCCCCTCTCCCTGATGCTATGTTGTGAAGTTTAAGACTAACCCTCTAACCCTACCCAAATACAAGTATATTTTTTAGTATATCACGCGTTCAACAACAAAATAAATACACGTGATATCTCACTACACCCCCCACCCTCATTGTGATATTTCGTGCTTTTTGTCGAACACCCTCCCCCTCTTTCTAGTCTCACGTGAATAATGGACGACCCCTTCCATGTTGTTTTTTTGGGCGCATTTTGTTGACGTTTCAAATTGTCCTGCGTATTTCATCAATGGGAGTTTTTTTGGAAAGCTTTAGAACGTCCAAATTGATCTTCTATTACAAAAAGAAAAGCAAGTGAAAGTTGACGTTAATTAGAAACACTAAGTTGGCGGTGAGTGTCAAAATGACGTTCACGTATCGTTGATATTAATGAATTCATTTCGCTGTGAATTGTTACGTAAATAATTAAGTAAAGAACTTGCCATGCGTTAACTGAGCATGCCATACAGAATCCGTTGTCTTGATCGCTTTTTTCACATTCTATGTTTCACAGACAATTGACATGGTTTCACTTTAATATGTTAATAAAAATAAAATGTTGATTAATTATGTGCCAAATCAAACTTGGAATCGACACAGTTACAAAACCGAATAAATTTTGTTTTTGTTATAAATAAGTTAGGTGATTGTTATTTTTTTGTTTGTCTAGAGCGCTAAGCAGGCGAATTGGAGCGTGACAACACGTAGACGAGAAAAATGAAATTTAAACTTACGCAATTTTTCTTAATACATTTTATTAGATTTTTTGTTTACCGCGAGTCGATATTTCGATTGTTGTTATATCCTGAAACCTAATTAACATTAATATTTTACTTGGTTCCGCCCGCGACCTCGTCCGCGCGGACAGACGTTACGTCCTTGTAGTCGTTCTCCGCTCTCATCACTGTTCTCATCCCCTCTCACACTTTTACTCTCATATAAAACTCCTGTTCCCGTCTCTCTGTTATAATATATACGGATTCTTTTGACGACCGCTTAGTCTAGTGGATAGCGACCCTGCCTACGAAGCTGGAGGAGGTGCCGGGTTCGAATCCCAGGTCGGGTCAGTATTTATATGATGAATATTGATACTGGTACCGGGTTTTGGTTGTTATATGTATGTGTTGTCTTCGCTTGGTACCCAAAACACAAGCTTATGCTTAGTTTGGGGCCTAGACGTTGTATTGTATACGTTGTTATTATTATTATTATTTTCTGCTCTTATTCCCACTTGCATTACCATTTCACACATATATCCTACAGCATCCCTCTCCGGTTTTGCACCAGTCCTTATCGCTCCTCTCCCCCACTATAACCCTCCCACGTTCCCCGCCCATTCTCCTTCACCACCCCTCTCCCTCCACCCATATATAGACCGAGTTCTTCTGCCGGACGACGCGACGGTCTAAAAGTTATTTTTCAATCCCTCGTGAAAGGTACCCTATGCCCTTTTCTGTACCTCTGCCAACGTGTATGCAAAATTTTTTGATGACCGGTTGAGTAGTTAAGGCGTCAAAGCGTAACAAACAAACGAACAAATTCACTTTCGCTTTTATAATATTAGGATTTTGTATCTAATTTTTTTTTATACAACACAACAACGTCTTGGCCCCAAACGGCTTGTGTTTTGGGTACCAAGCGAAGACACCACATGCATGTAACAACCAAGACCCGGTTTCAGTATCAACATACATCATATAAATACTGACCCGACCTCGGATTCGTACCCGGGACCTCCAACTTCGTAAGCAGGGTTGCTACCCACTAGGCTAAGCGGTCGTCAATTATAATAACAATCTTCTGTACTGTGTTTATCAATTCACATTCTACTAGTGTTGAATTAATGTGTGAGTAATATAAAACTGAATGGCTAGGCTGACCCTGTGAAGAAAAAATTCTGGTGTCATCCGATACCAATTGGAGCTTTGCGCCAAGCTCACGCAAGAACGTAACACTTTCCTCGCGCCATGGACCCATTATTGTCTCCAATGTGCACACTAAAAATTCGTATTTGTCGATTGTGTCCATAAATTCAGAGCATTTCGTACGTACGGCTGACACTGCACTGGCAGTCGGCACCATCAAAATTGTAAAACAACGTGAAAAAAAAAAACAATTATACTTATATAATAGTGCTAAGAGTTAACGATAAACTACATAGTCGTCATTATTGTGAATATAATACAACTAGCTGCGTCCGCGACTTCGCCTGCGTAGATTTAAATCTATCTTAGCCGGTTATAAAACGCAAAGTGATTCTGTCTGGTTTATTCTGGGGGTCGATTTTGATGAAATAAACACTGAACGTTACTCAGAATAAAGGTTTATATTCTAAATAACTGTAATCTCCAGTTTTACAGGGCAGGATCTAAAGTGCAAGCCTCTGGGTAAGCCATCCCTTTCATCCTTTCAATGCTCAATAAGCTCAATAAGTGTCGTGATAGCCAAAAGCGCAACGAACCTGTCTCAAGTTTATAAGGCCCCATAGGGTCATGGTTCGAATCCGGGCGTGTACCAATGAGTTTTTCTGACTTAAGTACACAATATCACTGACACCGTGCTTCGGAGGGCACGTTAAGCAGTCGGTCCCGGACGCTGTCAATAGATGGCGATCGTTACAGTTCCCAACCCGCAGTGGAGCAGCGTGGTGGACTTAAGCTCCAAGCCCCCCCCCCCCCTCCTCACCCTGGGGGCGGCCTAAGCCCCTGCAGTGGGGTAAAAATGGGCTGATGATGATGATGAATGCTCAATAAGGTATTATTACCAAAGCCATGATGAATAGGTACATCTGATCTCATTTGAAAGCACGTGAGCTACGCCCACAAGACATATACAGAATATGTCTTCTCATGTGTTATGAATTCTATTGCTGTATCTACTTTTGTGATTTTTTTTAAATTTGTTACAGGCAAAGTAGAACATTTCACTTTCGAAGGCACAACCAGTGACGTCACGTCGATAGCTCTCTCATTCTACTCCGGATTGTTTGCATACAACGGATGGTAAGTGAACAATTTAATTGGCTGACCGACTGACCACGTGGTTAGAGACCCTAAATGCGGAACCAAACACCACGTGTTCGATTCCCGCCCGCCGCCCGGGACAAATATTTGTGTACATAAACGTGTTTATTTGTTCCGTGCCTGGGTGCAAATTATTTACAATTGTACTCATTGCAAAGAATATTTATATATCTATATAGTAGTGTAGTAACCATAAGCATAATACGTGCTTACTTTGGGACTAGATGGCGCTGTGTACGATGTTCCATGTACATACCATTTTCCACATACGAGTAAACAAGATTACCACACCGTCAGCCCATTAATGTCCCACTGCAGGGACTTAGGCCTCCCATTACTAAAATTTACATACACTCTATGAACTACGCACTAGATAGATCTACTACTGTCCGAGACATGGAACTTGGGGCCGAAGCTTCATCATCAGCCCGTGTCTCTCCACTGCAGGATATAGGCCTCTCCCAAGACTCGCCACCACACACGGTCCGCCGCCTTCCGTATCCAATAACCCCCGGTATGGTGCTTTATAGGTGATCAGTCCACCTGACCGGGGGGTGTACAACACGTGGCCTACACTCGAGAACTCGTCTACCCCATCGGTTGTCGGTTCTACGGCAAATGTGACCGGCCTATTGCCACTTCAGTTTGTTAATCACTTCGCCTATGTCGACAACTTTAGTTCTTCGACGGATTTCTGTATTCCTGATTTTGTCCATCAAGGAAATGCCGAGCATAGCCCGCTCCATAGCGCGCTGAGCGACTTTAAATTTGTGGATCAGTCCTGCCGTGAGAGTCCATGTTTCGGCACCGTATGTCATTGTAGGCAGGATGCATTGGTTGAAGACCTTGGTCTTCAGACATTGTGGTAGTGGCGACGAGAACAGACGACGAAGCCTCCCGAAAGCAGCCTAGCCCAGCTGAATTCTTCTGTCGGCCTAAGCATGCTAAGCGATAAAACGCGCATATACACCTTTCGGCCAAAGTAAACGGCGACGCGCATGCCACGCTTGCGAGTCTAATATCCAATCCAAAAACTAGAACTTTTGTCGGTTCACCCCTCTCCGCTTCGTACCCGCCAAACAGTCTCAAAAATGATATCTGCACAGATAACCTTGTCACTTCAACTTCGTTGTCGCAAACTATACTATAGCAACACGTCACATGTTATCATTTTTAGAAGAAATGCAGTGAATCATTTAATTTTTTATTTATTTTTTTCTAAATGAGAAATTCATTTGTTTTACAAATTTGTTTACCAAATATACTTGACGAAATGAGTTGAATTTCGGTGCATAGCATGTTGACGACCGCTTAGCCTAGTGGGTAACGACCCTGCCTACGAAGCTGGCGGTCCCGGGTTCGAATCCCAGTTCGGTTCAGTATTTAAATGATGATTATTGATACTGGTACCGGTCTTGGTTGTTATATGTATGTGGTGTCTTCGCTTGGTATCCATAACACAAGCTAATGCTTAGTTTGGGGCGTAGACGTTGTTGTCATGTATACGTTATATAAATAATATATTAAACGAATTTTTATTTTAGGGGGTAAAGCAGAAAATTAAAAAATAATTTTTCTCAGGTGCATTGTGTGACATATCAAATGAAAATGCATATCATGAGAAATACGAACATATTTTTTTACAATTTTAAAATGTATCATTTAGCGGATATTAAAGTTAATATCCAAACATTAATCATTAATTTTCTTAATTTAATAAATTAACCCTTAGGTACTTTCGAAACTACGGAGCCTAAAATTATGAAAAAAAATCCAAGAAAACTGAAGCGTTAAACGAATTCTCATTTTAGGAATGATTCTCAAGTCGATCGTCATCACATTACAGATCAAATAAAAATGCTTGTTTTGGTAAATACATATATTTTTTGTTATTTTTTAAGGAACTACCTGAATTTCATAATCGAAGAGCTGAAGGATCCCGTGAGGAATTTACCCAGAGCCATTGCCATTTCGTGCACCTTAGTGACCGTAGTGTATACATTCACCAATATAGCTTTTTATACTACACTCTCGCCCACGGAGGTAAGTCGCTTTATTATCATATTGAAAAAAAACCATTTATTATCATCATTGTTCTAAAGCCTTAAAACGAAACAAACAGACAGACAGACGAGAAAATAAAAAAAAAATATTTTGGGTACAGGCATGATTAATTAGTCATACTTATAAATTAAATAAAAACCGGCCAAGCGCGAGTCGGACTCGCGCACCGAGGGTTCCATACAAACCTGTAGGTATATAAGTAAAAATTAGTTTGATTTTGTTACAGCTTAAAGGTATTATAGAGCTGAGTATTTGATATGAATTTCAATGTAATACCTCTACGCGTTCATGAGGAATGGGGTAGTAAGTTTAGAATTATTAAAATGATTTTTTTTATATGAGGTAACTAAAAGTTTTTGCTTTTCGCAATTTTTCCTTTATCTGTGCTTTAAGACGTTGCTTCGTACTAAATTTAAAGATTCTGAGTTTACGGGAAGTACCCTATAGGTTTTGATTCCCTTGCGAGTATAGAAAATTAGCAGCATAAACGGCTGTATCCTTTGATTGCGTTGGCTTAGAAGTTTCATTTTTTTTCATAGCTCCACGGGACAGTAGACCTGAGTATTTAATATAAATTTCAGCTTGATACCTCCACGCGTTCCTGAGAAAAATGATCTTGATAGACAGACAGACGGACAGGAAAGTAATCCTATAAGGATTCCGTTTTTTCCTTTTGAGGTTCGGAACCCTAAAAATTAACCTATCCATGCTCTGAATCGATGCTATTAACTTATATTTTTTGTACGTTTCGATTTCAACCCAACGGTGGCATATAATAAAAAGAATATTATTGTATATATATATTAACCTAGTGGTTAAAGACCCTAACCGCAAAATCAAAAGTTGCGGGTTCGATTCCCGCCCGGAACAAATATGTGTATAAACATGTTTATTAGTTCCGTGTCTTGAAAGATGTCTAGTACCCATCAGTTTCGTATTGTCTAGTACCCATAATACAAGCATAAGGCTTGCTTACTTTGGGACTAGATGGCGCTGTGTGAGAGTCCCATCTACTATTATTATTATTATCATCATCATCATCTGAGTACTATTTAAATACAGGTCTTGGGATCTGCAGCGGTTGCAGTGACGTTTGCCGAACGCCTTTTCGGTTGGTTCGCTCTATCCATTCCGCTTTTCGTCGCGGCTTCTACCTTCGGGGCTGTGAACGGAGTTCTACTCACATCTTCTAGGTATATATTAATACAACAAATTACAAAATGTTGGTTTCTAGTTACCCAAATAGTGATTTCGAATGTCTTACAATTTATTCTTTGTATTTTGACACCTATAATTTTGCTCCACGCTTTCGTGTGATCGAATGTGAAATTTTCAGCAGAATCGGTTTTGTGTTTTTTTTTTTTTTTTTAAATTATAACCATTCATTCATTGTGTATTGTAATAAAAGAAATGAATGTCGTATGTTTATTGATGAATTGCCTGATTGCTGAAATTTTTACTTGGGAGAACACTGGCTTCAAAAATACAGGTTTTGCCTAGTTTAGAAATCAGACCAAAGACCAAAAATTTAGTATATTGTTTGTTTCAATAAATAAATATTATTATTATTCAAAAATGCCAGTAAGCATAATACATAACTTTCTAAACCTAAATATTTATTTATTTATTTATTTATTTATTCTTATTACTAAACATAAAATACAAACAGTCCGTAAGACCAATACAGTAAATTATGTGGATCGCTCTAAACACCTCACAATGCCTGACCTTACCCGCGACAACGGAGATGCGAAGAGATCAAGATGGGCGTCAGCTCGGCACATATCGTTAATAATGCGCACCGCGCGACCGATAGGCGCCTGCCGCTGCAGGTTGGTGCGCGAACCGGGCGCAGCAAGCACGTCGTCGTAGTGCCCAGCGCGCTTACCCCTTTTCGGGACGACCAGCGACACACAGCTCAACAGCGACGGCACCGAGAGCTTTCCCCTTACTATAGCCAAAATGTACATGGCTAGCGCAACGCGTCTCCTTAATTCTAGAGTATTGAATCCGAGCATCCCTATCAAATATAGAGTTGGATAGAGATACGGATAGTACCCATAGCATCTCTTAAAAACATATCTAATAAATATCTTTTGGACCCTTTCCACCATAATAATATATTTGGCCTCATGGGGATCCCATAAAGCAGCATTATATTCAAGCTTACTTCTCACATAGGCACCGTATAGCACAGAGAGCGTTTGAATGTTTTTAAAGTCGCGACCCTGTCGCAGTACCCAACCCAAGCTCTGTCGAGCTTTCGCACACACAGACTTTATGTGTTCTCTGAATGTGAGGTCTTTGGTAAAAAGTACTCCTAAATCTTAAATCTTTAACCGTATCCTGCAGCCTATTCATTATGCATCCGCCAGTTCCGAGCAGGTACGGATACTGCACCGGTGTACGAGCTCTGGAGAAACTCATGACAGCAGATTTGTTTACATTCAGGTCGAGTTTGTTCTCTCGACTCCACTGCAAAACAGAATCAATAGCCCCTTGGAAACGCATGGAGTCGTCCAGATCACTTACAGAGGAAACGAGCTTAACATCATCAGCGAATAAGAGGACTAGACAATCATTGTGGACAACACGAGGAAGATCATTAATAAAGATAAGAAACTCCAAGGGTCCCAAATTGCTACCCTGACTTATTCCAGAGCGAGTATAGTACGGTTCCGATTTAGAAGCGTTATACTGCACGTACTGCATGCGATCCGTGAAATAATTAGCAAATAGCTTTAGGAGCTTAGGTGTAAAACCAGCATCAGCCATTTTCCTCAAAAGGATAACATTGTCCACCCTGTCAAAAGCCCTTCGAAAGTCAAAATAGGCTACATCATAAATAATAATATTTAGCATAGCGTAGCGAAATAACGCTTTTGTAAGCGATACAAACTCGTATTTTGCCCTTGAGTAAATAAATTTGATAGCAGCGTTTGGTTTTAATAGAGTAAGAAACGTCACTTCACAGTATCGAAACTGTTAAGCGAAATTTCTCAAGGGTGAAGGCTGGAACGCGGTGACCTCGCGGATTGAGACTCGCCATCTCGCCAAACGGGTACACCAGCTAGCTAGAGTATGAGTGGTTAGACGGTAAGCGCAGAAGAGTGCTTCTAGTCGATTCGTAATTTTATGTATTTCACCATAATCGTAAATTGTCACTATAAAAGTGTAAAGACTTGATAGACGCTACGCCGTAGAACCCTTCTACGGCGTAGCATCATCGTAGAACATATTACAAAAGAAATCAAATAAGGTTCTAGACGTAGTCAGTATTTATGGGTTTCGGAGGCGATTTCATTAGATTCTATAAAAAGGAAAATCCAACAACATGTGAATGTTAGTCAATTTAAGGCCTTAGTAACTTGTTTTATTGAACTGCAAATGGTTCGCTTAATGCTAAAGAAAAATTCATTTGTTTATACGACCATATAAAGAAAACTAGGGTTTAGGTTTAGTATTTTTTCTTTTCATGCTATTAGCGACTATGTTACAGTGTAGAGAGAAACAGTAATAAAACCGCTTCGATGTTTCATTGAAAGCAGAACAATTTTGTAAACTAGTTTAGTTTTTTTAATACTTATTTACTATACAATAACCATAAGGTTATACAAGCTTTATTATGGACGTATTCATTTGGCATGAAAAAAATTATAAGTTATATTAAGTTCGTATTTAGGTGATTGAAAAGAAAGAATAAAATCACAGGTGGAGCGCTCAATTATGATCACACATACTGCACTGTGTCCAAAAACATTACGTACGTCCCGCGCCTGCCTCACTTCCCGCCCGCGTAATGTTGCTAGATCGGGATAAATTTTCTACTGTTTTTGGGATAATCATATAAAATCAGAAAAAAGGTGTTTAATAAAAATATTTACAGATAGGTATATTTAGGGTGCGTTTATATAACACAAATTATTTCTTGCGGGGCAGCCCTACGGTCGCCGCGTACTTGTGTTCATTTATAGTAAGTTTTAACTATTTTAGGTACTAGGCCAAAACTCACAACATTCAAATTTCCTTCAGGCGCCAGGTGTTTACTTGAGTTTAATGAGTTTTTTGGTACAATACGAGTATAATTATAGAAAGGAAGTAGCATGACCTTCTGACACAAGTGTTCTTCATTTAATAGAAAGTTACTCACAACAACATGAAATTCATACATACCATTTTAGTTGAATAAAGGAAACAAACATTAATTTTTTTATACTTATTACAATAAATAAAACCCGGCTTCAATAAGGTAAGTTTTTAAAAGTAAGGTTAAGTAAGTAAAGTTTTTATTAGGTACCCCTTTGTTGTGTAAGCTTTTTATAATATTTTCTTTTAGAATTTGAACTGATTTGCAGAATTTTACGTTTAAATAAATAATGTAGGCACCTAATTTCATATCTAAATCTTTTTCAATAACCGCCGTTTCTATGATTTTCACCATTTATGTGGTCATCATTTACAAGGAATATATTATTTTTTTCAATGAATTTCTTGAAAATTGAAAGAACGATTGCTAAACGTTCGATATTTGAACTTATAACAAAATCTTCATTTGAAATTTTTCGGGCATGTGCTTCTTGTAAGTAATAATATAATAATAAGACATTCATGTAAGGGGCCGTCCATTAATCACGTGAGGCTTGAAAGGGGGGGAGGGGGGGGAGGGGTTTGACAAAAATCACAAAATGTCACAAAGGGGGAGGGGGGTGTAGTAAGATATCACTTGTATTTATTTTTTTAAACGCGCAATTTTTAAATCGAAAAGCGGTGTGTAGTGTACATCATTCGTTTATTATTTTTATACCAATCAAAAACAACCTGCAATTTTTCTGTCTACATATTTTTATCATAGTGCTTAAATTTCAGAATAAAATAAGATTATACTTTATACCCGTATTTAAGGTGATATTCTAAAAGATTCTAAACATTTAAGAATTTTTGTAGATACTAATAATACACGTGATGTTGGGTGGGGGGTGGGGGGTAGTCTTAAACCTCACCATGTATTACCAAGGGTGTTCAAGCATTTTTTAACCCCCCCTGGGTTAAAACATGCTTAAAAAAAGATCACGTGATTAATGGACGGCCCCTAATTAAGATTTTGGGAAGGGAAATAAAGTCTGCCTTTATTTTTCAATCCATATCACAATCCATACCACACCTGAGGCCAATTGCTTCTACACAAAACGAACATTTTATTGATTTCGACAGGTAATAAGCAACAGTTCCCGATAATAACCTACGATATATTTTGACAGATAATGAAGCTGAGGCAATTCTAAGACAATAATTTTGCAATGCTACCATTATTTTCACTATTATAAATCATTATTGAGTAGCTTTCTCGTTGTATCACATAGAAAGTCCAAATCAGAAATATGGATATCACCAATTTCTGAGTTTGATCGTGTAGGCGATTGTGGCTGTGTATCCTGAAATGAAAAACTTTAAGTCTATCATAAAATGAAAAAGCAAAATGCTTAATCAAAAACAGAAAATCAAATGTAATCAATTAAACATAAAAATTTTAGGTAGGTAAGTGCTTACGCACATTTTCCGAAATCGAAGGTTCAGATGTTTCTATATGTGACTCAGACAATTGTGATGTCAATACCAAATGCCGAAATAGCACGCCATTATTAGATAATTCATATATTACTCCATTCACCAAAATTTAATTTTAATCGGAATGCATAGAAGATTCTTTGTATTTTCTAGGAAAAAATGAAATTTTTGGTATAATAGATACCGAATTTCCAGTCACTAGTTGTGAATGAGTTCCGCATTTATCAGTACGGTATTGGATTACCCACCAACCACCTACCCGCCATCAACCCGCATTGGTTCAGCGTGGTGGATTAAGCTCCAAGCCTCCTCATCCCGAGGGGAGGCCTAAGCCCCTGTAGTGGGGTATTAAAGGGATGATGGAATGGAATGAAATTGGATTATTTTATAATATAATTATGACCTACATAATGAACAGGAAAGGTGCAATATGAATAATATTTAACTAATGTATCTTGACTAATTCTACCTCAGTCAGAATAGCTGATTTCTTTAGCTTTTTTAAACCACATTTCGTGTCACAAAAATATTGCTCGTCAAGGTGAATCGAACAAATTACGTTCCGCTCTGATGGTCTCAAAAACTTATCTAGCCGTGTTCTTTGTATGACTTTCATCCAATTCAATTTTCTTTGTTCTTTGTTGTTCACACAGGTGCTTTATTACTCAAACAATAGAGTATTCTAAACAGGTATTAAATAAAAAGTAGATAAAATTTTCGATGGAACTGGCAACACTCACAAAATGAACGCGCCATTTTTTAAGTCAATCACAGTATGTAAAACAAATTCAATAATTAAATAAATCCACTTTTGAATACGTTACTTACAAGTGAAATGTGATCCCATCCGATTTCTTCGTAAGCCCAGCAGCATTTTTGCATGTAGGAACGACACAAGACAACATTTTAAAATTAAAATTGACACTTGTGCTGTACATTATAACGCGGTAAGTGCAACGGAGTGACTAATCGCAACAAAGTGAAACCACTCTATTTAAGAGTGGTTTTTGTTTCTTCAGTTTCACGCTTACAGGCGCCTTCTGTTTATTCTGAGAATAAAATATTATGGTCCCATTGTGTACTGTCTCTATTCCAGATCATGTAATTAAAAAAAATAAGGGTTTTAATTGTAATTTTCTTCTGCATTTAATTTTTTTTTTGACTATGTGTATATTTCATTGGTGCATATTGTAAGAAACTTTTCTGGTTTATGTTGTTTTTAATTCATTGCAGTTTATTTTCTTATAATTATGTTTGTTATTTACTGATCGATTGGCCATGTAATTAGAGACCCTAACTACGGAGCCAAGGATCGTGGGTTCGATTCCCGTCCGGGACAAATAGTTGTGTGCACGAACATGTCTATTTCTTCCGCATCTGGGCGTAAAATACTTGCACATGTATATATTGTAAAATAATTAAATATGTATGTCAGTTGCCTGATACCTATAATACAAGCTTCGCTTAGTTTGAGACTAGGTGGCACTGTGTGGGATGTCTCAGATATTACTCCTATTATTATTATTATTGTGCCATGTAAACGTCGTTTGAAAAGTTTAAGTATTACGCCAGACCTCAGCGTAGCTAAATTCTCTAAAACTGTAACCTCAACAGAAAATGTTACACTTACAATAAAATGTCTAACACGTTTTGAGTTTCCAAGTCTGCAATTTTTCGCAATGTTGAACAATATTAGCATTGATATTTTATTACATGGATGCGGCATCGCTATATAGTTGCACATGGTCCGCAAATGATTGTGACGAATCGTCACATAACTCTTTGGCCCAATCTTTATCTTGGCCTTTCTTTGCTTTTGTTTATATGAAAGGCCCATCATATGGTGACAACTGATCTAGAGTAGTGATGTATATCTATGTAAGCAACAGATATTTTAGAACATATTGGAATTTATTTTGTTCCTTAAAAGGAGGTATTTATGTTCTGACCATAGACAAGTCAACCTTTAGACCACGCTTTAACAGGGAGTAGCATTCGCCAAGGCTATGTAGTGACACTACATAACGACGTCACTAGTGAGCCGTCAGTTGGAAGCACGTCGGAAGCCATTAAATTGTCAATTTTGAACGAGCCAATGAAAACTACCGACCTCTCCCCGCAACCCGCCACTTTTTGGCGATTTCGTTTTCGTACTGACGTTTATTAAAGCGTGGTCTAAAGGTTGACTTGTCTGTGTGTTCTGACACATGAAAATACTTCAGTCATAGTTTTGCAGACGCCAAATTTATATAGTCCTCTATGTTACTCTATGTCTCCATCTCACTCCCACAGTTACGGCGAACCTAACGACATTTCATATGTTAAAATCGACGAAGCCGTTTAGGCTACAGAGCGTGCCAAAGAAACTAAAATACATATTTTACATGCATACAATCGACAAACATTACTCGTAACATGTAGTCGTTACACATGTAACGACTTTGGAGCTGCAACTGCTCTTGTCAACTTGCGGTACAGGAGGACTTATGAGTTGTAATTTAATATATATTTATTGTCCACCTATTGTTTAACCGCATCTTTACTGTGTCATTTGTTAATTTGATTTTTGACTCCCACAGGACAGGCCTAGCCTAGTGTAGGGGTCATTGCTTACTTGCTTGACGACCGCTTAGCCTAGTGGGCAGCGACCCTGCCTGCGAAGCTGAAGGTCCCGGGTTCGAATCCCAGGTCGGGTCAGTATTTATATGATGAATATTAATACTGGCACCGGGTCTTGGTTGTTATATGTATGTGGTGTCTTCGCTTGGTACCCAAAATACAAGCTAATGCTTAGTTTGGGACCTAGACGTTGTTGTGATTGTGTGTGTTATTATATTATTATTATTATTATTGCTAGAATTGTATTGTATAAGCATGATGGTTAAATAAATAAATTTCATTTCATTTCTCTCTATAGTCGGGTAAAAAGTAAGTCCGCTTAAAATCAAATATTATTGAATTTTTTGTCGTTTTTATTTCAGATTATTCTACGCAGGCGCGGCTTGTGGGCAAATGCCGGAATTACTGACCATGGTGTCCCCCCGCGCGACCCCCGCTCCGGCAGTCATAGCTGTGGCACTTCTGAGTTTGGTGTACCTCACAGTGTCTGATATTTATGCCCTTATAAACTACGTCGGATTCGCTACATGGGTAAGTCTGAATTTGGGTTTCATTTCGACAAACCTTACTTAACTAATATTATGAATGGGAAAGTGTGCTTGTATGTCTGTCCTAGCTTCACGTCGTAGCAAAGGTACGTAGAGACATAATATTTTACGTGGAGACAGTTGTAAAGAGGGAGAGAGAGAGAGTAACATAGACGACCGTTCCTCCTCTCAACGATTCTCATAGGATACAAAACAGTAGCGATTCGAAATAATTTACGAAAATAGCTTCGAATAGTCAGGTGGAATAAACACGGATGCCCGCGCTGGCCCGTGTTAGAACAACGAGCGTGTCCCTTACTAGCGCACCCGCGACAAGCAAGTGCTAAGCCAATGAGGGAAGTTAGGTGATTGTCGCCATAGACAGGAAGATCGTTTTTTAATTGTTCCTAATATGCACACCAGTAGAGCGCCACTGATGGAGACCTGTAAATTGAAAATATTTTAAAATAATTAATTAAGTTATGTTATTTAAGTGAATTCATTATTTAGAATGTTTGATTCATTACCTTTTCATTAAACGGTTCTTTTTACGAACTTTTAGTTAACTTAATTGATGTGTTATAGTATAATTTAAAATGTTAGTTCTCATGTTAAGTGACTAACTGCAGTCTTTTTTGGGAATAAAGTTATTTAAACAGAACTTCACTTATAATTATATAAACAAATATTGGAAGCCAAATTCGCCTCACTTCATCTAAACTTACGAAGTTCAAATTAATTAATTTTTAAAATATATTGTTTTTAATAACGTCTACATCACAACAACGTCTTGGCCCCGAACTAAGCCAAAATTAGCTTGTGTTTTTGATACCAAGCGAAGACACCATATACATATAACAACCAAGACCCGGTACCAATATCAATATTCATCATACAAATATTGACCCCAACTGGGATTCGAACCCGCGACCTCCAGCTTCGAAGGCAGGGTCGCTACCCTCTAGGCTGAGCGGTCGTCTTTAATTACATTATGCATATATATGTAATTCAGATAATACAATAATCTGGTGAGCGGGTCCTGGCGATGCAGCCAGTATGGTTTCTTCACGAGGGAACTCTTCAACGGTTAATCAAATCGAGTTCAAATACAGATATGTACATAATTTGAATGACAATCGATAATTATGGTGCCATCAAGCTGATCTGATGATGAACTGGAACCTTCCAGTAAATAAGATCTATCAGATTTGCCTTCACGAACACTTTTCAAACCATCGTGATAAGACTGATGAATGATGAAGCTGGAAGGTGGATTACAAAACCCTTAGGTGGCTTTTCGTAAACCCACTGGGGTGCCCTAGGCCGAGCGAAGTAAGGTAAGGGCATGGCATGGGTAAAATCATGTCACGAGTGATTAACTACCCAAGCTCAAAGTGGGGTACATGCAGAAGAGCTGCATAGCCAGAGGTAGCAAACGTAAGTTGTGGAAATATACCACTAACGTAACAACATCTGAGCAATAAACACAAATAATACATACATAATATGGATAAGTTTAAGCATTCTCATAGTAAAATGTCTAAAATAAAATATATATATAAAAGAAGTATTTAAAAATAATATTTAACATAAAAACAAAGGCCTAAAAATAAAAAATTGTGATCAGCGTTTAAAACATACCTACTTTTAAATTACAATATTAAAATGTGTTTGGTGTGGTTTATATTTTAAAAGCTTGACGCATCAAACGTATTTCGTATTTTAATAATATAATTTAAAAGTATGATTTAAACGAATTTAGACCCTGATTATTATTTTTGATTTTTAGTGCACTGTTTTTTATTTAATTTTAATTTAGTTCAGGTTCAGGGGACTCCACACTATTCTCCACGCAATTCCCCACCGATCCCCGAGGGTTTAATATGGT
This sequence comes from Luffia ferchaultella, assembly GCA_949709985.1. Lineage (NCBI taxonomy): Eukaryota > Metazoa > Arthropoda > Insecta > Lepidoptera > Psychidae > Luffia > Luffia ferchaultella. The sequence goes on from OX453263.1 coordinate 3,070,131, forward strand.
TTTAATAGAGTCATAAATGTCACTTCACAGTATCGAAGTGATACGCAATTTTGCGGGTTTGAAGACCGGCGCGCAGGGACTTCGTGGGGGTGAAGACCAGCACGCGGGGATCTCGCTCACTGAAACTCGGACTGAAACTCGCCATCTTACACGAGCTAGCTAGAGTATGAGTGGTTAGACGGCAAACGCAGAGGAGGGTTTCGAGTCAATTTGTACTTTTATGCCTATTCATATTCGTGCAAATTTTTTTTCAGTTGAGCATCGGTGCGGCGGTGTTGTGTCTGCCAGTACTACGATACACGAGGCCCGATTTGGACAGACCGATCAAAGTCAATCTTTTCTTCCCGGGTTAGTATTTTTTTATGTAATACCTACAGTCATTTAGAGAACATTGTAAAAACAACAACAATAAATAAGTGTGCTGTACTTATGCAATACACTATAAACTATATCTGCCCTTTATTTATGGTCATCAAAATTTGACGCAGTGGTTCCTCGTATAAGTTGTTAAATGATTGGACAGTAGTTAGTTAGTTCGAGTCATCTACTTGCCTCAGGAGGGAGCAGGTTCGTGTATAGGGTTCCCCCTGGTCCCGGAAATCTTTTCGTCGAGGACACGGCCCCGACGGTCGATAGATGGGCAATGCTGCCTAGTCTCGTCGGGCAGGCAACGCGTCGCCCTGCGATGTGCTGGGTGACGTCAGTAGTTCGCGTGGGAGCGGGCGCCCTTTCGGTAACCGCTCGCGATACGGAGCTATGTTGTGGAGGTGGGTGAAGGAGCTGTTGTCGGCGCGGTAGACATACGACGCGCCAATCTGTGCACGAACTCCTCCACCGATGGGATCCGCAGGTCGCGAACGATTACGTCATTTCTGACGTACCGCCCGGCTCCCACGATCACATGTAAGGCGACGTTGCTGCTGCAATCTTTGACGGGACGTTGCCGAGCACAGCGCATACCATGCCGGTGCTGCGTAGGTCAGTCGCGAGCGGATGTGCGTCTTGTAGACGCCGAGTTTAGCGCGCAGCGGAAGGCGCGAAGCCATTACGGGCCGCAAGAGAGCAGAGCAGCGCGGGCTTGGCGAATGACGTGCTCCACCTGCCCGCCCATGCACAGCGCGCGGTCGATCTCGCACCCAAGATAGCGCACGTTATGCGCCCACTCGATGTGCTGTTCGCTCAACGACAATTTCGGTGGCATAATGCGCTGTCGGCCAGTCTACAGGGTGGTCGTCTTCCCGACATTGACGGCCATCCTCCACTTATCCAGCCATTCCGACAACGCGTCGAGGACCCGCTGCATTTTTGCAGCGGCCTGGTTAGCCCGACGAGACGAAGCAAAGAAAGCACTATCGTCTGCAAATAACGCGAGCGTGACGTAATCTTCACCATCCCTAAGCCGCCCGCTCAGAGTGGGGATGTCGTCCGTGTACATCGCGTACAGAAGCGGCGAGATTGGACAGTTACAATCCAACTTTATGGCAGATCCGAACGTAGGCACAAGTTGCGTCGCAGTAACTAGTTTTAGGTGTAGCGGGACGCAGTGGAGCGAGAGGTATATAACTATACCTGCGCAAGCACGCTTATAGCATTGTATTCAGATCCGCCATAAAGTTTGACGTGATCTGTAATAATTTTAAAAGTACAAAATGATTAGCAGAAGATTAGGTCATCAAAGAAAAAACCACGGAAGTACGTCATATAAAGTTGGAAAACGTCAATAAAATCCGCGAAATATGATGGAACTTCATCAAAGACTTTTAGGGTTCCAGAGCTAAAATAAAGGAAAAACGAAAGCCTAATATTTCCGTTATATCCATCTGTCCATTTTTCCATTTGTACGTCTGTCGTGTCTGTCTGTCACACCCTCGTACTTATTTATATTATATAGGTGAATGTTTTCCATGTTAATTGGTCTGAGAGGGTCGAGAGCGGGCAACGAACGGGAACGCACCCGCGTCAACCTTAGAGCTAACTAGAAGTTTGGCGCGAGTTATAATCATTAAAGAGCTCTTTGAATTATGTATAAAGAGCCGTACTGACTACTGAACTGTACACTGCACGTGGCCCCACCACACGTATTTGGCATGTTTTAAATAGTAGGTATGTTTTTTTTCCAGTGATATACATAATCTGCACGATCTTGGTCGTGGCGGTACCGGCTGTCGCTTCGCCAGCAGAAACCGGCATTGGATGTCTCATGATATTGACTGCTTGCCCTGTTTATCTACTTTTATTAGAACCAAGGACCAAGATTAAAGGCTTGCATAAAATTACTGGTAAGTATTAATAATAACGTCTTGATACTTAGAAATCGTATTGGTATTTAATTATTACATTATTATCCTCATTTCACTTTCGTGCCTCCGCTGCTGGAGTACAGCCCTTCTTCCGTATTGATTTAAGAAGTTTGTAATAAGTCGACCATGCTGGTCCAGTGCGGGTTGGGGTGGGGTCCGTCACAGAAGGTCATCTTCGTAAAAGTGACCATGTCGGTGGAGCTTGTGGTGTTTATTTGACTTACGATACCATCAACCCATTAATATTCTACTGCAAAGACTTACGCCACCCCTCTGGATGAGGGAGATTGAAGCTTAATCCACCACACTGCTCCAGTTTTGTTTGGTGGATGAGACACCGAGTCAGTGATAATTTACACAAGATAGTAAGAACTCATTTATGCCTTGGGATTCTAACCACGGCCCTCTAAACAAAAGGCAGGCTCGGTACCACTAGCCTATATCAGAACATAACATATGTGACTTAAGTTTTACAAATTAAAAACTCAATACATCTATAGCGGAATCGAAGGCGGGATGCTTAACAACCAAGCCACACAGCTGTTCCAGATGCACCTATTGAAATCTATTTCATGGCGAACCATTATTGGCATTTTGTAGACAGTTTCATTATTTTGACCATAATAAACCCGTCAGTCAGTCTATGAACTAATACTGCATTTAGCTTGAATCCATTTATTTAGATGTACCCAAAAGTCTGAAATAAATGTTCATTATTATTATTAGATACGTTCCAATCATTTTTGACATGGAATCAAAGAATGAGCGCCAAATCTGCCTAGTAAAATCAAGTATAAAAGGGGTTATCACGGCGATGCTTAGTTTTGGGTAAATTAGTTATATAGTGATTATCATTAAATAATACAATTACAATTTTCATTTGTACAATGGGGTTTCTTTGATATTTTTGTAAACATTTAAGTGCATTAAGTTAATTATATGCCTTTGCAGGCCTTTGCTTATAGAACCATTATGGAACCACGGGGGAAAAAAAGTTGTCATGTCGTCACATTCATGGTTGATTGACGTCAACAATGAATAATACAGCTGATGCAGACATATGTGCAATCAATCACAGATTCAATCAACGCAATATAGTTTCAATCAGTATTATTTGACGTACCGTTTTTTTTATGTAGGCAGAAGTAGATTATATTTTAATTTGTTTTTACAAATATCTATAAAAACCGTCATTATATATTGGTATTATAATTGTATAATTTCTATTTAAGAACCAAGTTTTTCATACGCATTAATTCGTTCATCGCCTTCACAAACCATTGCACCATTTTGACAAGGCAAACGTAGTATGGAAGGTGGCTCATTCTTTCATGTCTTAGACGCACGAAAAAAAGTGGCGAGGTATGCAATGAAATTTTAGCACACCAAAACGTGTTCCACGGAAACGCGTAGATCTCTTTATTTATCGAGCGTGATGTAGTACTTATGTGGAATTGTCGATCGAATAAACAAGGTTGGCCAATTACAGTACCAAAAGAAATTTTTTTTCGCAGTGAGTGATACGCCATCAGTGCTGTTATATTAAATTAAATTAGCTAAGGAAATTGCTTGATTGTCACATGAATAATTGTTTTCATTTTTAAAACTATTAATGCTATAGACCTAAATAAAAGATCACTGAAATAGTAATAAAACAGCCTATCTGTTTGTAGAACATTACTTTTGAGTTATACAAATTTTGAACTGTGTTGTTTATTTTATTTATTTATTCAAATAACAGTATCCACAGCTCTTAAAAATACTTAAGTATAAATTTATATAATGTTGTCTTATAGCCAATAATAGATACACATTTAATGATTTCAATTGTACTATATTTAATGACCGTCACTAAAATAAAGAAAATCGAAAAGAATTTTATTTAGATTAGATCAAGTTGCATAGAATGGGTGGTTGTGTGTGTGTGGAGTGTATTTTTTGTGTGCGTTTCATAATTTACCACGTGTGACTTCTTGAGTCAGTAACTCTTATAATCTCACGCTAAAAGGTGACTTTATCATTGTGAATACTATCTACTTTTGAAAATTTTATGGTTAACGTCCAATATAAAAAGGAAAAAACGTTACTCGAAACTAAAATCAGAACCATCAGCCACCTTCGACTTATTCACTTCACTTCACTTCATCAGCCCATTTTTACCCCACTGCAGGGGCTTAGGCCTTCCCCGGGGCGAGGGAGGCTTGGAGCTTAAATCCACCACGCTGCTCCACTGCGGGTTGGGGATTGTAACGACCGTCATCTATTGACAGCGTCCGGGACCAACTGCTTAATGTGCTCTCCAAGGCACGGAGTCAGTGATAGTTATGTGCTTAAAAGTCAGAAAAACTCATTGGTACACGTCCGGATTCGAACCATGGCCGGCCTTATAAATTTGAGACAGGTTCGTTGCGCTTTGGGCTATCACGACCCGACCTTCGACTAGTGCAGAATAAAAACTGAACTACCCGGAAAACAAGAAATCACAGCAATTTGGCCCAAAAGAGCCCGACTATAATTGAAGATTGTAAGCGTGCGGTAGGTATGTGCAAATGTTTTCACGGTTCATGCTACGGAGACATTTGATTCCACGTTCGGTAGGTGTAGGTATCAAAACGACGATCTACCGTTGGCAAGTTTTTTTACAATAAGCATCGAGTAGGACTTCAGGTTAATCCATTATTATTAAGATTTTCTAAAATATGTAAATAATAAATAATATCTAATCTAATAATGATATAATCTAATATAAAATCCATCTTTAAATTAATTTTATTTACAGAAAGTACCACACACTTAATCCAAAAGATGACCATGTCAGTGAGACCAAAAACAAAGGTATTGATTGCATTTTATTTTTTTACGAATTTAGATTTATTCAAACCATACATATACCTATAGAGATATGTTATCACAGCCGACAGGTAGGTAAAGATTTTATTATAGTTAGGTTCTTTTTATTTTAAAATATTATGAATTTTATTAGTGACGTCCTAGAGGTATACGACTTAACGTTGGCGTTTCCTGCGGTAGGTGTGTGATACGGGAGGGAATATTCCGTGCTGTCTATTGGACCTATTGACAGCACAGGATCACTCCTCCCGCACTGTGCAGATATAGAAGTGTTAAGGGGATCACGGACGCTTTTTAATTTTTCAAACATCGTAGCTTCGTAGTAAAAAATCCACAGATCTTGCAGTCCCCGCAACCATCGGTTTCATTGAAAATGAACCTACTCAAATCCGATTTTCACAGATTATTTTATTTCATTGCCCCGAAACCGTGGCATTGCCACGATTTAAACTGCAGCCTCTGATATCCTTAAACGTTTTGAACTCGATAATGAAGCATTCGAACGAATACAGGCCGAAAGGCGATGACCGTAATGTTAACAAGTTCCGGATCGTCCATAAAATCTAACATGTGATGTCAAATTTCTTGTTCGATTTCCAATTGATATCCAAAATTTTGGTCTCAAACTCTAGCTACCGACGCCCTCTAAACCAACCGATTTCCAAAAAATTGGTCTCAAACCGAAGCTACATTAATGGCCAGGATACTATTTTTTTTTATTTTCGATATCGGTCCCCGTTCTCGAAATAATTTAGATTTAGTAAAAAAAAAATCCGAAAAAACCCCGATTTTTTTACATTTTCCCATTTTTTTCATAAACTGCCAAACTGATTTCCAAAATTTTTGTGTCATCCGATGCGCAACTAATGAAAAAAAAAACGGAACCCTTAACTGTACATCAAAAACCAGGAACTCAGGAATGGCTTACGGTATAAAGTTCTAATTAATTTAAACAATAAATGTCTGTCCTCCTGGTCATGTAATACCAATTCAAACTAGCTCAAAAACAAGGCTTTCAAAAAAAGTCTAACTAAAAATAAGCTTAACTAGGCTTTTTCTAATATTTTGTACTTCAAAATGAAAAACAAAATAAAATAAATAAAAACGAAGCCCTAAAAGGTTGATTTCGTTGTCAGACTATCTGTGAATCAAAACCAGGACCTCAGGAATGGCTTGAGGCATAAAGTTCTAATAAATCAAAATACTAAATGTCTGTCCTCCTGGTCATTTAATGCCAATTCAAACTAGCTAGCTCAGTATTAAAACCATTTCAAAAAAAGGCATTATAAATAAACTAAATAGGCGTTTTCTAAATTAGTATTTTATATTAAGATTCAGTACTTCAATCAAAATATTAAAAAAACGGAACCGGATTTTCGTTGTCAACTACCTGTACATCAAAAACCATGAACTCAGGAATGGCTTGAGGTATAAAGTTCTAATTAATCAAAACGATAAATGTCTGTCCTCCTGGTCATGTAATACCAATTCATCATCATCATCATCAGCCCGTGTCTCTCCACTGCAGGATATAGGCCTCTTCCAAGGCTCGCCACCACACACGATCCTCCGCCTTTCGCATCCAACTACCCCCGGTATGGCGCTACAGGTCATCTGTCCACCTGGCCGGGGGGCGTCCAACACTTCGCTTTCCGGTACGTGGCCTCCATTCGAGAACTCGTCTACCCCATCGGTTATCAGTTCTATACCAATACTACCAATTCAAACTAGCTCAATGTAATAAAGAACAAGGCTTTCAAAAAAAGTCTAACTAAAAACTTAATAAGGCTTTTTTAACTTATTCTGTTACGATTCTGTACTTCAAAATGAAAAAAAAATAAAAATAAAGACGAAGCCCTAAAACGTTGATTTCGTTGTCGGACTATCTGTACATCAAAAACCAGGAGGAACTCAGAAATGGCTTGAGGTATGAAGTTCTAATTAATCAAAACACTAAGTTTCTGTCCTCCTACCAATTCTAATTATTTCAAAAGATATACTTAAAAATTAAAATAGGGCTTACTAAAAAATAATTACATGTTCAAAATAAAAAAATAATTCTTGTCGTTGGGCAGCAAGTAACGATGCAAAACATCCCACGCATTTCTTCCTTAAATGCGGACAACTCATTGTTACCAGTACTAGTGCTAGGCTGCGATAAATCAGAGGGACTGTCGTTTTCTTTTCTCTTTTTCGCACGAACGAAGACAGAGTTTGGTATGGTAATATAGCAAGCATAATCGAGTCGTTCAACTTATTCATATTGCCACCTTGTACTAGGAGAACAACAAGCACGTGGAGATTATAGTCAAGTAGGTCACAATGGAAGTATATTATTTGACGTTAATAAATTATGTGGGTCCCAGTCACAGACAATTTTGTCTGTGGTCCAGCGTGACAATGGCGCGATTCCATGCGTAGTAGTATTATAAGCGCAGTACCAGGATCGCATAAATTAGAGGTAGTTCGGTCGACGTGCAGTGATCAGTCGGCTAGTGTGCTAATCAATCGGGTTGTTTAATACCCTAAGTACACAAATGCAACAGAAGCACACTCACGGAAGTAGGAGAAGTACACAACGACGAGGCGGCGATAGACGTATGCACACGCACCGAGCACGAAGTGACGTAATCACTCTTAACGATTTATGCACTCCTATTTTCTTGCACTGATTATGAGCGTGAGGTTTTTTTCGTTACGGAATTTCTTTCTGGTTTTGGTCCCCGCGCTCAACGCCCGCGATAGAAGTTATGCTTATATTAGCTTAAAAATCGGAACTAAAAGATTTTCGTTGCCTATCTGTACATCGAAAACCAGGAACTCAGGAATGGCTTGAGGTATAAAGTTGTAATTAATCAAAACACTTAGTGTCTGTCTTCCTGGTCATTTAATACTAATTCAAACTATTTCAAAAGTACTTACAAATAGAAACTAAAAAAATAAGCTTACTAAATTATATTTTGTTACGACTTCAAATTAAAAAAAAAACGGAACTCTAAAAGACTTTCGTCGTCCGACCAATTTTCGTTGTCCGACTACATCAAAAACCAGGAACTCAGGAATGGCTTGAGGTATAAAGTTGTAATAAATCAAAACACTAAATGTCTGTCCTCCT